>APFE031696645.1:74082-119864 GCA_000404065.3 Pinus taeda | reverse complement strand
CTGACACCCCTAACCTGCTCAATCTTGTGTGAGCCACTAGTTTTGTGGCATTAGTGTGCATTTCAGCTCTACCATCTATTGTTTTGCTGTCATTATGAGCCTAGCGTGCAAAATGGTCCTCCTCACTGTGCACCTACTCAATGCACTAAATTCCGTTTGAAAACCTTGTGCTGTTGTGTCCTGTCAGATAACAATTCACTGTCTATCGGCCAACTCATGATCGACATATGCAAATGCCTGCAACAACTCCTTACATGCGTTGGTTCATATGCGCTGGTTGAATGTTACGTATATGCTGGTCAAAGCATTCAGGTGGACTGCGTTTCTTCCTGTGTCCGGTCGGCTCCCTTTACGGGACTGGTTAAGAGGTTGTTATATGACCGTTACATTGTGAGCTGCAATAAAATGGCGATTTGAACTATCATGAAGTTCTTCAGGACAATGATTATTGCAAACCCTGGTGCATCGAGCGTTACTTCTTCTGGAATCGTTGGAACGTTTGCTAGAACTTGCCACACCTACCACATTGTAAACCTTGGCTCTCAAACTGCGGTTTTTCCTGTCAAAGTCTTCTCAAGTATCTGAACTAGAGTGCTTAATAGCTGCACCAGGTGACTCGTATCCGGTCCATTCATATTGCTGTTGAGGGAAAGGAAAGGGAAAAATAAACGCTGAGATGATGTTGGAGAGTCTATCTTTGTATCATTGCTCTAGAATATGAGCGAGTTTCCTGATTTACTGGACTTTGTAACCTCTAACCGGCATTCCGTTAATGTGACGGGCCATGCCAACATTGCAGTGGATTGGAAAGAGACCCTCGAGGCTCATATCTTTGAGGCCAACGTGTATTGCAGATAAGCGGTGAACGTGTATTAGAAGAACCAGTGGATGAAAAGAACAAGGTGTACATTGAAGGGCGCGTATTACCGTTGAAGGACTGGTATGAGAATCGAATTCTGGTGGGAAGAAGTTTTTATCCCAAACAATTCGAACGAGATGCAGATATTGGCGGTGCAGCAGTGGCCGCAAGGGGCTTTTATCAAAGTCTGAGGCCCACGGCTCAAGGATTAGTGTTGAACGTAGACCTATCTGCAATATTTTTTTACAAGAGCATTTCCGTGCTTGAGTATTTATGGGAAAATTGTAAAAATGACTGCAGAGAGAACCAAGCTCTCTCTGAAAGAGAGATAAGGGAAGCAAAGAAAGTTCTCAAGGGGTTGAAAATTAAAGTTATCCACAGACGGTGTTCTCAGAATTTCACAATAGTAGGACTAACAAAACAAGTGACCATGAAAATCAAATTTCTCATGACCGAGGACAATGGCACTTAGCAAATGGTTACTATGGTGGAATTTTTCAGGAAAATTGCTTTCCAGCTGATCCGATCCACTGATTGAAAGCGTTGAGTGGCACCTCACCAGGATAGATTACACTGGTTTGGTTTAGAAGTTGTCACTATGGTTCGAGAAGAGGGTTGAGCAGCCTTACAATTGTTGTGTCATAGTTATAGAACCAGATTTGTTTGAGCCACATTGTAAATTAGTTGGGCGTAAAAAAAAAAAAAAATTTGTAGCAAGAACAGTGGAGGACCAATCAGATCACACAACCGTAGCATTGTGATGGACGATGGAAATTGGGCATTGCACAGTGGTAGTCGTATTAGCGGGTCATTGGAGTGATAAAGGCTATAGACACCCCGATACAAGTCTTACAACATAATATATTCACATTGTCGATCCTGTGGTCGTTGTAGTTGCGATCTACCTATCATTTATGATAAGACCGACAGGTGGCCACAACCATCCATACACTGAAATTCCAAGGCCAATAGGCCATGTTTAGGATCTTCACCATCATGGAGCCGAGGAGTAGGCGTAATTCGTAGGTCACTCGCATTGTCTCCAGGAGATGTAGGTGCACCAATAACGTGGAAGAGTGAAGGAACAATATTCACATTCCAATCAGCTGCTGCCTTGCCTGGACATCAGTAAAAGCAAAGAAAAACTGAATTATATTCCCATGGAGTATTGTCTTCTTTGTGAAGGCCAAAGGTTTCCTCGAGATAACTTGAACGGTTACCAGTCAAAGAATTTTAGTCGAATTGCCTGCCCATCTGCTGATGAAAGACTATGAAAGCTGCTTGCCTAACATTGAGGTATGTGTTCTGTTGGGTGAAGTTTTTGATGGTCAATAAACAATTATCTTAAAAAAATAAAAAATAAAAAATTTGAGAAGGCCGATATATATTGCATGGTGAAGCTGCTTCTTGGAAGACCGATATACCTGTGTGTTGAAGTATTCATGTGTGCGTTCAATTTCTTATGAAGACCCTGTATGGTGCCGAATTTATTTTTGAAGGATTCAAGCAAGTTTACAGTTGCTGTTGCCCCAGTTGTGGCATTGTATTTAAAACTCATTATCTACATATATATGCATTGATTCCTTGATTCATTTGTTGCACATTTATAAAGGATATTGCTGTGTACTGTGAGTGGGTATTACTTTTCTGCATTGAATAGTAGTTGTTATCAGTTTTTAAGGTGTAAATCTAACATTGAAGAAAAAATGGCCAGAATCAATGAAGTATTAGAGTTCCTCAAAACTCTGATATTGTCTACCACTCATGATACATTAAAAGTGAGCAAAGTTTCTCTCACAGACATTCAGGTCTGTCTACAAAATGCAGAAGAGAAAATTGATTTTTTGCAACTCGAATCTCAGCTACAGCAAGAAGAACTAAAACAGAGGAGTCATTCTGAACATGTTTCTCTTCAGAACATTGAGACTGCAACCCATCAAAAGCAAGTCAATAATGTTACAGTTGGTTCAGATTTAGTACTTAATAAAGCAGCAGTGGTACATGCAGATGCAACAACTCAGTCTGCACTTCCCAAGCGCATCATCAGACCTTGGGAACAACTTGTCCACAACAAGCACAAAACTGGTCTTGGATATGACAAGGACTTGTTCTTTCATATTCCAGATTACTCAAAGCCCATTCAGTTTCAGAGTGCTGGATTCCTTCATGACAGTTCACCTCCAGCTGTTCCAGATTCCGCCCCTCTTCCACAGCAACAGCAACAACAACAGATTGTCAAATGCCAACACTGTGACCGAGTTGGCCATTTGAAAGATCACTGTTTTGATCTTCATCCATGTAAGCATTGTCATAAAACCACCCATTCTTCACACAGATGCTTCAGAAACAAACGTCTTGCAAGAACAAAGATTCATCTTGGATGGATCACTTCTTGGCAATGAACATCAACAGCGAAGAAGACATTTCAGTCACATGTCAGAACTTGTTCCAGAGTATTGAACAGTCTTGCAGTTGAGTTTTCTCCATCATTTCACCTTGTATCTAACAGGGGGGGAAATGATGGTCATCTACAAGCTTCAAAGCCACATCAAGCGAGCCTGAGCCACAACCTGTCACACCAGTTTCAGAGTTGTAGCCAGAAACAAAGATGCCACTGAGCATGCCTTCACTTGGTAATCTAGGACACTTCCTCTAGCAAAAGACTTCAGCTTCTTGCCAGTTTCGGAAGAATTCCAGGAACAAAATTGAGAACACTTCTTCTAGCAGAAGACCTCATCTTCTCGCCAGTTTTGGAAGAGTTCCAGGAATTGCATTAAGCATTCCAGAGTTGTTGGTCATCCTTAAACCATCACAGGTTGAGACTTCCCTTTTCAGGTTGAAGTTCTCCCTTTATGCGAGGTGAGACCTCCCTTTCATGGTTGAAGGTTTCCCTCTTCAAAACAATAGGATCACTTCCTCTAGCAGAAGACTTCAACTTCTTGCCAGTTTCGGAAGAGTTCCGAGAACTGCACTAAGCGTTCCAGTGTTGGTGGTCATCCTTAAACCACCGCCCTTTATACCAACATTTCAGAGAACACATTCAGCCTAGTGCTGCCATGCATTTTTTGCACATTTTGTATTACAGCTCTCTTCTTGGACTTATACATAACCATTCAGATTAAGGGGGGAATGTTGGACACCTAATCCTCAATGGGTTAGTGTGAAAGCCGAATAGACAAAAGGAGTCCAAGAGACCTTGGGATGTGGAACCCAACGGTCAAACCATGTACTATAAATGTATATCATTTGTTAATAAAAATGTATTCTCCTGTTTTATCTTTCAGATTATGTTGCTGCCCATGTGTGTTTAACAGCACCAAATATACCTCTCAATGATTTCATAGCCACCCATCTTGAGCCCAAAAAGCTCCATTAGGAACCTATTGATTTGAGCAATACTGACAATTCCAAAGAGATTTGTGAAGGTATCCCAAATTTCCTTCACACTTTTATTATCCTTGCTGTGACGAATCATATTTAGCTCGATATTTTGAGTGAGTAGCCTAAGAGCTTCATCCCTTTTAAAACAGACAAGGTCATAAGTGGTTCCATCAGATAAGTCCATAAACAATTTGCTTAAAAGAAAAATAACCATTTCGTCTATTCAAACATGATAGGCCCATTCAAATGGGCAATAGGTCATTTTGAGTCCACTGGGTCCTAGAAAGTTAAAAACAACAAAAGAAGCAGCCTTTTTGCAGTCATCAAAAGATTGCTTTGATAGACAAAATAAAGGACAAGTACAAGCAACTACAGGAAAACAGATCTGCAACATAAAAGGAAAGCACATTGGCTGTAAAAAGGGTTTTAAAATTTAAACCCCATGAAAACCCAGCAAATTCCAGAAAACAAATAAGCAACTCCCAAAAACAAGTCTGCAGTAACAGAGGATACTGCGTTAGGCTGTTAGCTATAAAAGAATGTTTCAAACCCTAGGAAAGCCCAACAACTTCCATAAAACAGGCTGTTAGCTATAAAAGAATGTTTCAAACCTTAGGAAAGCCCAATAACTTCCATAAAACAAATCTGCACTGAAAGAGGAGAATGTGTTAGCTATAAAAGAGGATTTTAAACTCTAAAACAATGTTCTAGCATTAAAAACAGTCGCTGAATAGACTGAGTGAGCTTCAGACCCACTCTAAAACAATGTTGAGACTCACAAGTGTTTGCAAGAGAATCAAAACCAATCCAAAGTCTGCAATCAAGAAAAAGATAAACAGCACTAGGGCAGCCAGGAGAGTTGCAGCCCTGCTGAGAGAAATAAGCCCTAGAACAAAACTGCTAGAGAGAGAGAGAGATAAATCATGCACAAGATAAATCAAATCAAGAACAAGAAAGCACAATGCATGCCCTTAGGCTAAATCACTTGTACAAAAAAAAATTAATGATCACAATGTGTGTAAATATACAGATAAGAGTTGTGTTATACTATACAACTAAAGAGGTGGTGTGTTTTCCCCAAGGAAGGCTTATGGCCCTATATGGAATTGACAAGGTCAGCCTTTACGCAACCTAGAAATATAATATAAAGTATAAATAATGTCAGCCGTGACCAAATGTGAAGATTACACCCTTAACACATAACAAAACAGAGATAGAGATTACACACAGAGATTGACAATTTACTTACGCATAAACATGCAGCTCAATTACATCTGGTATTATAGGCTTATCAAGCCTTCTCCAGCATTTATGGTATTACAGTTTCATTTGTATCTAAGCTTGAAAGTAGCTTGGGAAATACAAACTGCCAATGAATTTTGAAACTGTTGCATATGCACATGTTCTCCCATCAAAAACTGGAACATAGACACCACAAAATGTATCAACTTTACTTGAAAAAAAAAAAAATTGGATGTGGGGATGTCAATTAGCAATTCCTAGGTAAGAAGATAAAAATCTCCTATAAGGTCGCAGAGAATTCCTCCAAGTGTGAAATCCAAGCACCCAAGATAAAAATATATCTATTTCAAAACCTTTATAATAAGAATTTTTTTCCACTAGGATGAATATCGGGCATATGACATAATGGAAATCCACCTTCTCGAATCCATTACAATATTTAAAAATTTATATGCAATGAGCAAAAGGCAATCTAATTTCTCAAATCCAATGGTTACAAGACTTTTGCAAACGGAGAAGTCACATTAATAGAAATTTCTCTACCACTAGCCACGGGCATAATAATAAGCTCTTCATTAGCTTTTGATAAATAAATGAAGCATTCTCAAGAGCATCTCCCTAAGATAGTTCAACCCCAATGTGATTTATTTATGAAGCATTCTCAAGAGCATCTCCCTAAGATAGTTCAACCCCAATGTGATTTATTCCAACATGGGGACTCATCTTTGATCTTTCTTGATTTGCTAATGCCCTAATACCAACCAAGGTCAAATTTTATGCAATAACAAGGCCTTCATAAGTGTTTTAAGGATACAAGGTCAATTCCAACTGCTACCACTATAACTTCTACGTGCACCGCACACCCACCTAGCACGGCACATGGCCTGGATGAGGGTTAAAGCAGTAACATTATGAGGAATGTCTTAACATTACACTCTATTGCCAATTGATCTACACACTTGGAAGCATGTCAGTATAGATATTATCCCTACAAACTAAATACATTGATTTACTTGTTTTCTTTATCTTTTCCTCAAGCTGTCCAAATTCCTTATATGTAATGAAGAACAATCCAAAACCAGGCACCCCTCCACAATTTCCAACTAAGATAGTATGAGAAAATCCCAATCAAAGTCCATACACAAATCTATTACTCAAAAGGGACTCTCATCAAGTGAACTGCTATAACTATAAGACTATAACAATATTTGACCTTGAGAGCTAGAATGATCTCCCAACAACACCAACATTACAAGCTAGCCCAAATGAGACTATAATGAATAAGATTATCCAATATAAAATGCAGAACTCTATAACCAGGAACAAGTTAATTGTGTTGGAAAATGCAAAGTGGCAACTATTAATTCCAATTTTCTTTTAACCTTAATATTTGCTTGTGAACTTTGTTAATCTTCTTGTGTTCTTTATTTAGATCTTTTCATCAAACACATATCAAGAACAAAAATAGTAGCAACAGAGTACACAGAAATTAGGCTCTTGGCCAGGGCAAAACCCCCCCAAGTGGAAAACCCAGAAAAAACTCTTCTTCTTATAGAATCTGCTTCAAACTAAGTTGCACGAAACGGGGAAACGGGTACGAGTTTCCGAAACGGGAAGCGATATGAAACGCGACATCCCCAAATTTTGGAAACGGGGAAACGCGAATATATATGTATATTGAAAATATTTAAATATATATATATGTGCAATCATAAAGCATAAATGATACATTATAATTTATTACACTTAAATATTAAGATTTAATTTACATCACATTTACTCATGAATGATCACATAATGAAAATAAAAATATTGGAATATCCAAAAGCAACCTTTATTATATATCCAAATCTCAAAATCAGCCTTTATTTATATTAATATATGAGGCTGCAAGTACAATAAAGACTATAAGGCTGCAAGAGAGAGATCTAGATCAGGATTTTCTGCATCTACATCCCATTCTTTAGAAGGACCATTGTTGTATTGGGAGTCACCTCCTACATAGTCGAACGACCTTAATGCTCTTGATTAAATACACGTTTCATACCCTAGTACCCTACATGATCTTGATTATTGGGAGTTTCCCCTGCATAGAGGGCTTGGTTCTTTTGATTAAATACAAGTTCCATACCCTAGTACATGATAAAATCCAATGGAAACATTGCAATCCCCCCAATCCTGAAATCCTGAAAAACAGATAAGTCTGCTGGATTTTGAGTGAGATCTAAAATTCTACTTTCTCCATATGAAATCCAATGAGGGCGAAACCACTCTCAAACATCCTGAGTCATTTCATGGTAATGTTAAAAATTTAAGTAAAAGGATGAAAATGAAAAATAAAGGAGAATATCACTTTTACTTTAAGAATTTAACATTACCATGAACTGCATATCCCCCAAACTTCCTGATGAACTGCATATCAACACTAGGGCAAAAATTCACTTTTATAACTTTAGACATGCATCTAGAAGCAACAAGAAGTCACTAACATACTTTAAAAGTAAATTAAAAAACAAATTAAAAAAAAACACAAGTTAATGAGGAAACGTGGGTTGTACGGGCCTGAAACGCGTTTCCAGCCATACTGGCCACGTTTCCGTTTCGGGAAACGTGGCAGTACGGCCGGAAACGTGTTTCAAGGCCGTACCAAACGCGTTTCCGCGTTTCGTACCCGTTTCCGTACGGAAACGGACCTCTATACCACGTTTCCTGCAACATAGCCTTCAAATCATACAACAAAGACCCAAACCCTAGACCAAGTCCTCCTCCAAGTACCAAGCTAGCCCTTCCAACAAGTCATTCCTTTGAAAAGCTTCAAACTACAATTTCAACCTAACAAGATCAATACTACTACTTCGGCCCTGCAACTGTTGCAGAAGCCCTAACACTGCCCTTAAAGATGTCTTTCTTGATCAAGACAGCGTCCAATGTCAACGAAGTCAAAACAGAATATCTTGCTCTCCCAACTACTAATACTGCAACTCGAACCTACAATTTCGACCTTCTTGAAAGCTGCAGAAACCCTAATCCTTCGCATGTGTGAGAGAGATAGAGCCTTCATTTCTTCTAGAGCTTCACTATCTTCTTTTCATGCTTCCCAGCTACAAATCAAATTGCCTTCTTAAGATTGAACTTGTCAATGAGTGAGTTCCAAATGAGGTCGAACTGCCCCCAAGGGGTCAAATTCCCTCCTTTAGGCCGACTTGAAGCTGCCAAGGCCAACTTGTACTTTTGGAGTTTCCAAGACATTCTAGATTCAAAAATAATTGTTTTCTTAATTACATTTTGCTCGGAAGGGTCTTATAAGCATTATCTTGACTTCTTTGACTCATGACAATAAATCCTATGACCTAACAAACCCTAGAAGTATGAAGGACATGCTTCTACCTAGAAGACCATCAATAATGAACATTATGACTTTTTCTTTTCTTCTTTTGTCTGTTACATAAGATACATATTGAAATGACTACAACAACAATTATGAAGACCAAAACTAGTTACATTTCCAACAAATTGGGTTTATCTCGATTAGTTGGGAGGAATAATTTGGATCCTTTCCACCCAGGTTTAATTCCCACAAGTGACATGATGAACTTTGATATAATGAACCAATAATATGGATATCTATATGTCTAAAAAAACACTTTTAACATGTGATGCACTAGTTGTGTTGCACCGCACTTGCCACTTCTTCCTAGTTGAATGCACAAGAACACTAATTTACCTTGTGCCTTAAATTGTATGTCATGATTCTCCAAACATTGTAAATGAGAACCCTTGTTAGTTAAAGTGTACTTTATCATGACACCTTTGCTTTCGAGTTCCAATGATCATTTTCAATTCCTTGTCAATAATATTATTATAAATCATTTCCTTCTTTCCACTATCACCTCTGTCAAATTGACCAAAGTTTAACCCACAAACTACATTCCATAATAATAAATGTACATATTTAAGTAATTCTAGGAAGAAAACCCTGAATGATTCTAAATAATATTTCAACATTAATGATAAAATAGGACCTCGGAAAATAATTATTTTGCTCACTTAAATAATGACTTACCAAAGAACCACGGGTACTTTTCTTTGGTGCTTCTAGTGAACTCCTTGGTGGAACTAAGGGCTCAGCAACTGGGCAACGTTCTATGTAGTGTGAATGAACAAGTCCAGCAAAGGTTTCTTTAAGAGGTCCCCATACATCAGCCTCCCCTGCATAAACATGACACCATACTTATCACAATTGAATCCAAGAAATCAAGAGAACCTTAAATCTAGTAGAATATTGGCCTCTGCAAAAAGCTAAAACTGACCTAGGCAAGAAAAAGAAACCAATCTGTCAACAGGATAGATTCATCTTGATAAATAAGAAGCATTTTTCAAAATGGAGAATTGAAAAAATGTAAAAGAGTGGAAAACCACAACATTGGAAAGCGTACATCAAATTGTTGAGACATTTAGCAATACCTGTGTACTTTTAATCATAGTATTCAAAACCGGAAACGGTGACCGGACAAGTCCACCTATCAAACCGGAACTGGTGAGACTAGGACTAGTCAAATCTCAATGAACCGGTCTTTAAAAAAATACATGAAATAATTAATTTTTAATGAAAAAACTTTTTTAAGATTTAAAACCATGATTCCAAACCAATAGAGACAAAATATGCAAAGTTTGTTCATCTATATACCATGTAAAGGTGAATATATCAAAATGGCACCAAGTGCAATACATATCAACAACAAAATACATAATCAATGAGGCTCTAAATGGCCTCTAGAGTCCAAAAACAATGCTACAAGCTATGGGGCTATTGGCCTACTACAAGTCTACATATCAGCAATCAATATGATCACTTCTTATCATGACCAAACTCAGTTGGTTGAGTCTCGTCTCTCAAACTTTTCAACTACTTGAGTCACAAACTTCTCAGTCGGTTGAGTGACTTGAGTCTCAAACTTATGAAGGTATTATGCCCTAATATACCCTATTACTTCATTTGGTGCTCTACATGGCTTTACATGGCCTCCTATCCCAGCCAAGTGTTGTTTGAACATGTAAATACCCCCTCCTTCAATAAATTTTTGGCAATATTTGTAGATCATTTTGCCATCAATCATATCATGGTGGCTACTACTGAGCCCAAACTCTTCGTTGTTTCTCTACTCCAGCAAAAAATCAACACTCTTCAAGCTCACAAAAACTCTAAAATGAGATGTGTGAGGCAAATGAGAGGTGTTGTTTTTGGAGGGAAAGAACCCCTAGCTTCCCTCAAAACATCTTCAAAAGGCACAAAACTGCCTTTTCTGGGGTTTGTGGTCGGCCTGGTAATAAACCGGTCAGTTTATGGGAAAACCGATTGGTTCCATCATATACTGATCGGTTTATGGCTAGTTAGACCCCAAAACCCTAGCCCACGGGGATTAAAACCAGTTTTTCTACCGGTTGGATAGTTCGATCGGTTTACAATTTGAACTAACCGGTTATGAATACTAGGCTTTTAATAAAACTAAGCAACAAATATGAAATAATTGATTTTTGCAAAATTGTGCAATCACTAAAGCATGAAGTTTCATTCTATGGTGAATGTAGTGTCTTAATTTTAAAATTTCGTTATGTTGAAGTCAAGTGTTTTACAAAATAAAATCACAACCTAATTTCGTATATAGGAACAAGCTCAAGGCCCATTATTAGAATACATGATATATTTTAAAATGTTATTTTGTTGTTGTAATGTTGGCTAAGCTCGACTTACTGACCCCATTAGTGGCCATTAATTTATTTATGTGAGGTCAGTATTGATGTGGTTGTTAGAAGGTGCTTTTAGTTGCCCCTTATTAGTATGGTGATTAGAACGTGGCCTAGTGATCCATATTTAAAGTGGCAATTGACCTAAAGTCATCGTTATATAGAGGAGTCTTGTACCCCATTCTAATACACCATGCAATCATGTCCTAGAATATTTTGATGGAGTGGAGCTTTCCACCACAAAAGTTTTCTTCACTATAAACATGATCCATATTTTATACAAGATGTACAATATGTTATGGGGCGTTTGTCCCTTATTTCTAACCATTCTAAATATGTTATCTATCATGGGCAAAGCCAAAGAGACGAATCCAATTGATTAATAGGAAAGGGCATTATTGATTTGACAAGTGTAGCCAAGCGGCACATAACCATCTACCCTACCTTCCAAAAGTGAATCAAAATAAATAAAGCACCCCTTGAAGTTAGACTTTGGTGCACCACCTTGACCCTGAGTGACTAACTCACTATCAAATTGTTTTTAATTTTCTCAAATGACAATGACTCTCCTACAACTACATTTTTAGAGAAAAGGTGGGAAAAAAGATGTATCACATCAAAACCCCACTTAAGAAAAATACTTGAGAAGTGGTAGCATTGCTATTTAGTATAAGCAAGGATCACATTGTCATCTTGTGGATTTTCTCCCTTTGTGAGTGTGTCCAAGAACTTGAAAATGTGCCCATCATTGATATTATTATTAACCACATCCTTAAGGGAATAGCAATAGAAGATAGAAGTGGGGACTTACTATTATAAGTTATACAAGTGAATACAAGACTGTGTGAAGGTTTATGTTATGAATATAATTCATAACAAGATAAATTAATATAAATAATGTAAACAATAAATAATCAAATAATGACTATGTTAAATAGTCATCAAGTTAAGTGAAAAGGTATGTCTAAAAGACATGCTCAATCATGAAGGGACCCCTGCCTAGTATATATGCGGGTCCTTATTGTAACATTCAACATACTTGTACATTTTATATATAATAAATTATTATTACAAATACCTTTGTGTATTTTAACATTTACAGTCAACAAGCTATAGTTTTATTGCTTCAGTGGTATCAGATCCATGCAAGACTTTGAACATTATCTGCCGCACAATATAACCATGCGAGTCTTTCAACGTTGTTTGCCACAAAATATGCCATTACGTTTATGTCTTGAATTCATTGAGCAGTTTAGTAAAATTCAAGAAAAGCTTCAGCAATGGGAAAAATCATATACAGAAGTTAAAGCACGTCTAAAGGAAATCGATAATAAGGAAGATGATAATGACAGTGAAGAAACGAAACAAGGTGAAGGAGGTGTACAAGATTTTGATCAGAATGGTAACGAAAATGAAGATGTAATAGATAATGATGAATATGAAAATGATATCAATCAAGACAGTGAAAAAGATGAAGCAATAGATGATTATAATATTGAAGATTCTGATGAGAATGATACAGATCAAGATGATGATCCGGATAAAGATGATGTGGATGGGGACTATCTTGAGAAACAAGAAGATGAACAATATCATAACAATGAGAGAGATGTGGAAGAAGACATTGATGATGATGAAGAGTGGGGACCTAGAAAGCGGCCAAGAAAAGGGAAGAAATTTGATGTGGAACAAGATGTCTCTACAGTGTCAAAATTAACGCAGCTCTATAAAGAAACAGTGATGAAGAAAAAAGGGAAGGGACCCAATGTTGACTCCTCAGAAGATATCAACCAATCAAAGTTGAATTTATGCAAAGAATATGATGCTGAGACCGAAAATGAAGAGCACAAAATTTCAAAGAAAGAAAAACACGGAGAAGGTGGTCCAGTAGAAGATGTTGCTGCATCAGAATTTAAAGCATCATCAAAAGAAAATCAGCAGGAAAAACTTGGGAGTGCACCAGTTTCAGCAAAGCAAAAAGTATTTTCTAGGTTACTTATTCCTGCTATTGAGAAGTTTCGTGTAGTTTTTGGTGAAAATTGCTTTCCACCGCAGTCTGTGAAGGAGGGTTTAACAAAGGAATTTGATAGATACAGGGATGATGATCGATATGACGAGATAGTGTTGATCATTATAGTCGAGATGGTGGGGATAGGCATCACAAAGATGAGCGATTAAGTTTAATTGCTCTGACTGCACGTGTTGCACTTGGGGAAAGTATCCCTTTGCTTACAATGTTCTTTAATCCAAGCAACAGAGACAAGTTTCAAAAGATTTTGGCAGAACAACTTGTGAAGCGTGTAGTAGATAAATTTGGAGAGGTATTCAAAAACTCCCTAGAAAACAAGGACAAACCATTGTTGCATTCTTTGTACATAATGGTTTGCAAAGCCAACGCTCTTGAACCACAGAGGGATCACCTCCTTGAATATATCAAAAATAAAGGCAATGAGATTGTAACCATCGAAAATATTAAGAGCTGTGGACATCCGCAATCCCTTGCCTTAATGTACGAGAAATCGAGTTCCTCTGATGAGCAGCAACATAAGGCAAAAATTGTTGATCTTATACGCCTTCAATGTCGACTAGAAAGCTCTTGCGAAGAATGTTTTGATATTAACAATTTATTCCTCGAGGTCGTCAACAACGCATATCGCATAATCCTATCCGACGGAAAATAAGAGGCTCTTTATGCAAGACTGTTTGCCAAGTACTTGGACAATTTTTTGAAGTCAAGTCCCAGTTCCGCCACATTTGAATCCCATGTAAATGTGGTGGCTAGGACACTCAAACACAACGAGAAAAATCATGTTTTTAATATTGAAATAAATTGCTCTAAGCATAGAACATACTTAAAATTAACATGGTATCAGAGCTGAGGTGAAGACAATGCCCAAGCAAGAGTGAAAGAGCAATCACCGAAGACAGTTGGGAAAGGACAAAAGGATCAGTGGATTCCTCATCCCTCTTCAAATTCACCAAGGGTGAAGTCGAAGCAGAGAATATTATCAGAATGGCGCAACGGGAATATGGCCTACCTAAAGATCACTTCATTGAAAGACCGGATCTCAGGGTAGAAGGAAAGGTAGATAACTAGTTCAGCCATTATGCGAAGGAGTGTCCGAATGGCAACGACACATCACTTGATGATGATAACAATCATTCCAGTGACATCTTCAATGATCAAAAGAAGACAAATAATGCAGGTCATCAAGGAAATGGCCGACTCTTCATAGAAAGCAAGGAACCCCAGGTATGAAGAGTCAAATGTTGTTTCTGATAAAGTAAAGAAGCGTTATCTTGTATTGGCCCTCTCCTTCAGATTCTTTGGGAATCTAGCTTATAGATTGTAGTGCTTCAAGGCACTTCATCGGATAGATGGGTGTACTCTCTAATTTGGTAGAGATGGAAACAATCGTGGGATTATACTTGGAGTTGATGCCACCTATCCCCGAAAGGGTGTAGGGAATGTTAACTCTCAATTGAATAAGGGTAACTCGATTCATTTACAGAATCTCTTTCATGTACCTAATCACAAGAAGAACCTGGTGTCCATCTCGGAAATGGAAGTCAAAGGTTTCAGGGTGACATTCATCGATGGAAAGGTACGTGTTAAAAAATATAATTTTCAAAGATGCTTTTTCTCATGGGTTCATGGTTGGCAATTTGTATCAAGTTGCAAGATGGTCCATTGGGGATCATGTCAATTGACATATCGCATATATAACACCAGAGGTCTACCTATGGGGCCGTACCTGATGTGAGTCAAATGGTGATAGGGATGTTTGAATTCAAGTAGAGCATGAAGGTACATGTCTGAGATGTACCGAAGGAAAATCTTATAAGGGGACCATTCCCCTCATGCAGCAAGTCCACAGGTTTGGAACAACTCGAGGAGTTTGAGATTCATGATCGTTAATCTCATGTATACAGGTGGAAGAAAGCCCTCTATGGCTTGAAGCAAAACACCCCGGGCGTAGTATGAGAGGATTAATAGCTATCTGATGAAGTTGAGATTCACTAGGAGTGAAATCGATCCAAACCATTACCCGAAGGTTGTGGAGGATAGATCTCTCATACCGGCACCTTATGAGGACGACCTATTTCTGACAGGTGCAGACCTTCTCATTTGCAGAAGTAAGAGGGAGTTGGATTCTGGATGTGGAATGATAAACTGCAAGTCTGTGACTACCTCGAGGATCTTAACTTTCAAAAGTTATATGGTAGTGATGTCAGACCAAATTTGCGAAATGCCTCTGAGTTTCATAAACTCATTCGCGTTGATGTTCCTGGTGAACTTTCGTCCGGACATGTTTTGCAGTTACCATGGTGAGCTCATATTTGGTTGAGCCTCACTGGATTGGTGCCAAGAATCTTCTGAGATATCTTTGGGGCACAGTCTCTCATGGATTGAGATACACTGCCGAAAATATGAAACGGCATGATTATTCGAACGCTGACTAAGCAGGCAGTGTGGAGGATCACAAGAGCACTTCTCGATATTGGTTCTCTTAGGATTCTGCTTCAATATCATGGATGAGCAGGAAGCAGAAGTCGGTTGCTATAAGCACCGTCGAGACCGAATACATAGCTACGAGTATGATCTCATGTGAAGCTGCATGGTTGCAGAAGCTCTCAAGTGAGCTATTTGTACACATGATGGATACCACTGTGATTCTCTATGACAACCAGAGGGGGGATTCGATTATTAAGGAATCCCGTATTCGATGATTGCTCCAGCAAATAGACATCAAATACTGCCTTATCTGCGATATGGTAAGTCGATGAGCAAGGAGGCTCCATCGCATTGAGATTGATGTACAGGTCATAGACTTTTTGTCAAAGCCCTGGGGAAAGGTCAAATCTGTGACTTTCCCAAATGACTTGGAGTCGTTGAGGGACCTTCTTATAAGGGTCCAACATGTTGCATGCATTGAGCTCTGGGAGCTCTAGGGGCTTGGGGTACTTACTAGAGCAACATACGACCACAGGGCAATTCACCCTCCCCTGGTGGTGCGCTATGAACAGGATGATTAGTTCTTCTATGTTGGTGGTGCGCTATGAACAGGATGATTAGTTCTTCTGGGGACCGGGATGATTAGTTCTCCCGTGGCAACTGTGGAACAGGATGATTAGTTCTCCTGTGGGTCGAGATGATTAGTTCTCTCGTGGCAACTATGGAACAGGATGATTAGTTCTCCTGTGGGCCAGGATGATTTGTTCTCCGTGGCGACTATGGAACAGGATGATTAGTTCTCCTGTGGGCCAGGATGATTTGTTCTCCGTGGCGACTGTGGAACAAGATGATTAGTTCCCCTATGGGCCAGGATGATTAGTTCTTCGTGGCATCCACTGACAGGGTGATTCGTTCTCCTGTGGACAGGATGATTAGTTCTCCTGTCGAGGCATCCTACCCATGCAGTCCGGGACTCATGGGAAGTACCTCTCATCTGATCAATGAGCAGGGAAATGAGGATAGGGACCATAGTAGTACTATCGATGACGCATCATGTATCTACCGTACTCCCTATGCTAGGATGAATCCATTGATCTAGGATCAATGAAACTGATCTGGGATCCAGTGTGAGTGGTTTGAGACACTCTCTTGTGACATTGATATGGGATCAATGAAACTGATCTAGGATCAGTATGAGTGGTTTGAGACACTCTTGTGACATTGATCTGGGATCAATATGAGTGGTTTGAGACACTCTCTTGTGATATTGATCTGGGATCAATAAAACTGACTTCGGGTCAGTAAGAGTGATGTGACACACTCTCTTCAGATGAAACTAACTTCGGGTCAGTAGAGAATGGTATGAGACATTCTCGATCAATTCTTCTTCTTCATGGTTCAGCAAAGCAGATCTCAGCAGATCAAAGCTTAGCAGATCAGAGCAGTGCAGGGCACTGATGGCAAAGATAGTACAGTCGGACATATGGATCAACCGATGGAGTTCTCCCTAGTTGAGAGGGAGTGTTAAAATTGGCAACTAGGGTAAAACTCCATGTGGGTCATCTTATTTATGGCAGCTGATATTTTTCTTGGATCCCTCTCATCGAGAGGCATAGGATTGATCTAATCCGATTCCGATAAGTATTCATGGAGTTATGAATTTATTTGCGTTATAAGACAATTCATCAAGGTCGGCCAGCAACCAAATAAACCCCACGTGTTCAATGTTTTAGTATAAATAGAGGTGGCCTTCAAGTCATTTCAACACACTTAGGATCTCTTCCTCTCTCTACTTGTCTTTGGGTTTTACTACGAGGAGAGATCCTAAGGAATAGCGTTTCCCTGATCCAGAGGGCAGAATGTTGGAACTGTCGGAAAAGCCGGAACTGTCAGAAAATCCGGAAAAATCGGAACTGCCGGAAAACGTCGGAACTATCGGAAAAGCCAGAACTACCAGAAAACGTCGGAACTATCGAAAAAGCCGAAACTGTTGGAAAAGCCGAAAATGCTGGAAAAATCGAAACTGCCAGAAAAGCCGGAACTACTGGAAGAGACGGAACTGTCGGAAAAGCCGGAATTGCTGGAAAAGCCGGAACTGCCAGAAAAGTCGGAAAAGTCAGAAATGCCAGAACTACTGAAACTCCCGGAAAAGCCGAAACAACAGGCACTGCCAGAACTACCGAAACAACCGGAGCATATGTCTCCGAAGGAGAGCAGCATGCAAGGGACAGCTAGCTAACATTAGGACAGTTGTATGGTATTTAGCAGCAAATACACCAAGCATGCAATGTTACAGCTAGCATGCAAGGGACAACTAGCATGCAACAACAAGCATGCTAAGGACAACAAGCATGCTAGGGACCATAGTTTTAAAAAACGATCGTTTCGAAACAGAAACGGCCGAGTTGGTCCGTTCCATTGCCCTCCGGAATGACTCGGTACAAAAAACGGCTCGGTTGGCCGAGTCAGCCATGACTCGGCCAACTCGATTGTTTCCCGTACTGACTCGGCCGAGTCACAAGCAGCGGCCTGTAACCCACTAAAACAACGATTTAACATTATTTTAATGAAATTTTAAGGGGTTTGCTGATTGGTTTGGACTTCAAGGTGTTTTATGAATTAGCTAAATGTTATTTGGGGTCCATTTCCCCCTCCCAAACCCTATTTAACACACTCAAATGTTCTCTACTATTGATATGCTATTCAAATTTCATGGTAATGCTAAATTCTTAAAGTAAAAGTGACATTCTCCTTAATCTTCATTTTCATCCTTTTACTTAAATTTTTAACATTACCATGAAATGACTCAGGATGTTTGAGAGTGCTTTCGGCCTCATTGGATTTCATATGGAGAAATTAGAATTTTAGATTTCATTCAAAATCCAGCAGACTTATCAGTTTTTCAGGATTTCAGGATTGGAGGATTGAAATGTTTCCATTGAATTTTGTCATGTATTAGGGTATGGAACTCGTATTTAATCAAGAGCACCAATCCCTCTATGTACCTTGATGTTAGTGACATTGGTTGTCGAACTCCTCTAGGATTTGCTCCAAACCAAGAGCTTCTGAAAATGTCGCTCTCGCTCCCGTTTTCGCTCTTGCTCCCAAGTAACACAAAGAAGAGAAACCGTTTGGATCAAAAATGGTTAAATGATCTAGTTTATGTCCAATACAACCTCAGGCTCAGACGAAACCATTTGCTGAACAAAAGACTTGATTCAGATCCCATTATGTTGGAAGACATTGATCCAACATCAGATTGGGTAGTGGAGAGTCGTCCAGCAGAGTTTGATCCTGATGAGAATCTTGATTTAGATTTAGATATCGAGACATCCGTTGAACTTGAACATGTTGTTCAGTTGAAAGCAAATCCCAATCCACCAGCCTCAGTCTCACAGCTAGCAAGGACTCCAGTTGTAGGTGCTTCCTCTGCTAAGCCACGACAAAAGCGCAGCCGCATATCTACTCTATCTCAACTTGCATCTGCTGCAGTTGCACAACCTGCTAGTGGTACCACTTCTATTGCTGCAGTTGGAGATGATGATGATGAGGAGGAGTCATGGGGCCCCCTGTCTGACTCTGATGATGATCCAAATATTGATCGACATGATCTTGGCTCCTCTGGTAATAGCTACTAGCCAGTAGCTGTAGTACTAGTACTGGAGTCTGGTCACAGTTTACTTTTGTTGTAGAGGCCATTTCTAGCCTCCTTGGTTATGTGTTTTTTGTTTTGAGTCTTTGATCATGTATGACAATTGACTATGTATTGCCATTAGGTACCATTTTGATATAATGGATTGGTTCATGAGCCTACTTTGATCATATGTTGTCTTCCATCTATATTATAATGCTGTGTGTTTGGAAACATGAATGAAAATCTTTAAAATTATGTATTTTTTATAATAAAAAAATAAATATTTAACGTATTTTTTACAACGAACGAGTCATTGGAATCGAGTCGGCCGAGTCATTACCGTTTCGGAGTCGGAGTCGGAGTCAATCCTCGGCCGAGTCGGAGTTGGAGTCAATCCTCGGCCAAGTCGGAGTCGGAGTCAATCCTCGGCCAAGTCGGAGTCGAAGTCGGAGTTTTAAAACTATGTTAGGGACAACAAGCAAGGAAGGTGCAACCAACACATAGGTCAGGATGGCAACACAGTGCAGCAATGGCACATAATGCAGTACAGTGATGGGTACAGTCATGATTAATGAAGCATGATGAGATGCAGCATAGTGATGATGGGTGCAGCATGGTGCAGCGTGGTGAGGTGCAGCATGATGACAAAATGCAACATAACAATAGGTGAAGGAGTCACCTTGGAGAATTAGCTAAAGCAGCATACAGATCTCATGTATCATCTTCTTAGAGATGATCTATGCTCTTATCTAGATAAGTCAAAATGTTGGCTTCTGTTGTAAACGTACTCTCTCTCTCTCTCTCTCTCTCTCTCTCTCTCTCTCTCTCTCTCTACTGAACTACTGAAGAACATAAAGAAGAATTGATCAAGGGTTTCCCCACATTGGAGTTTGTCCCTGGCTAGCGCCACATCTTGTGTCCTCTTGTCTTGGCTTGTCTTCTGCAATTTATGTTTATGTTCTATCTGCAGTTTACTTTAATGCTGATGTGATTGCTAATCTGAAAAAGATATGGAGCTCACTGTGAAAAATTGAAATAAATTGCTCTAAGCATAGAACATACTTAAAATTAACAAAAATCAACGGAATCGAGTTGCTTTGCAGGCACCATCATCTCTTGTGCCTCTTTAGTGGCAACCACAGTTAAAATCTAGCAATGTGGGGTTCCTGTTAACAGATCTTCAAATATCAAGCTTTAAATTAGTCGTTTGGATCCTTGGCATCCTTTTTAATGTACTTCGAATCAGACTACATTTTTGGTTGCACTAACTTTCAGGAACCCCAACAAGGATGGAATAGAAGCTCCAAGGCTCAAATGCCTTGTCGAAGCTCTTGTCAATAAAGGTTGCTTCAATGTTCATGTTTTTGCTCCCGAAACAGATAAATCTAGAAGCGAGCACTTCTTGTCAATTCGTCAGACGTTGGTTGCAAGTTATGCTGGCATCAAAGGGGCTATAGCTTTTGAGGTTTCTGGTACCCCGGGAGATTGTGTTTCATCAGCACTCTTTCCTTGGAAGAAATCTTCTATGGTAATTAGTGGAATCAACAAGGGATCAGACTCCAAAAGTGAATCGAAGCTCTTGTCCATGGATACTCATCCTTCATTGCTCCACCTTTGTCCCTGCGTAATTTGGACGAGCGGTTGCCATCCCATTATTTATTTATTTGCAGAATCTGTTTCCTGTGTTTCCAGGTCCAAGAGACACAGCTCAGCTCAAGCTCATGAGTGGAATTACACACTTGGATACTCTGTTCATCAGAAAAGGAAGCAAATAATCGCATACGAACCATCAAGCAGTCAATTGTTATCTCCTAGCCGACAGAGGCTCGTCTCATTCACGGTGCTTCCTAGCATTGCCAACCGATGCGGTTAGTGTTATTGGTGGATAATAGCACTAGAATCCCCACCGCTATCGCAATACCATAACTCAATCCCACACTGCTCACATATTCGAGAGTGGAATTGTTGATCATCACTCCAAGTCTGAGCATAGCATCTTCATTGTTGGACCCAAAGTCGAGGTTGTTGTAGTGAATTCGATCTTTGAGCTCCACAGTCTTCTGGATGATTCGACATAGTCTTGGCTTCCATCTACAGCGTAAAGCCCAAGATTGTGATTGTGGTTGAACAGGAGGCCGACCACAACCACCTTGTTTTCTTGGAATGATTCACAAAGGCATTGCACTATTGTTTTTTGATTCCCGGGAGGTGCGCGGATGTAGGCCCAGAGAGAAGAGCGGTCATGTCCGAAGAGATGAACCCAGTCTTTGCGTAAAAAAGTGCCAGCATGACTAAAAGTATGGGGATTGTTAAAAGCATGCACGGTGAGTTATTTTAAAGTGAACGTAAAATTCACATTTTAAAGTGAACGTAAAATTACTCATTGTGCATGCTTTTAACAATCCTTGTACTTTTAGTCACACTGGAACTTTTTTACACAAAGACTAGATTCATCTCTTCGAACATCACTGCTCTTCTCTCTGGGCTTGTTGGTTTGGGGTAGCATCAAATGTGCTCTAGCCACAAAATTTGGTGGAGAGGCTAAGGCACATGAGATCTCCAATACCCAGAAAGGGTCTAGGCGGATTCTAAAAAGTTTGGGAGATATTGAAATAATTAATATTTTTAATGGAGTCCCTAAGTCTAAACTTAGGGAAATTAAAATATTAATGTGAATTAATATAAAACTGTGTTAGAATGGTCCAAAAGTCATGGATCAAGCCAGATCTAATCTTAGCCGTTGATTAGGGACGGTCATTGATTTGTCAATGAAAAAGTATAAGAGGAGGCTTGAGGGTCACTTGGAGAACACACCAAGAGATCGAGACTTCAACTTTCTGAAGCTGGGTTTGCTCAAAAAGTTGAGAAAGTGATCAGAGTTGCAGTTGAGGGGCAGTGAATACAAAAGCAGAGAGGCAAAGATAGCACTAGGAGGAATAGCACAGTAGCCGAAGAACGGGACGCAAAAGCAGCCAAGGGTTCACGCAGAGCTAGCCAGTGCTCACGCAGAGGCAACCAGGAGCTGTGCAGTGCCTCAGAGGGCCAGCGTGGATGACGCAGAGGGCCAAAGGGCTGACACAGTGCCTCCAAAGGCTGACACAGGCCAAGCTTGAGTGACGTTGGGCTAACGCTGGGCTAACAAGAGCTGACGCGATCCCTAGAGGTTGACGTTGGGGTTTCGTGGGGCAGATTGGAGTTGTGGAGCTGCCGGAGTGTTTATCCGGGGTGTCAGCCAGAATATCTGCATCCAAGTAGAGAGGTGCTACTGCTGAGATTTTTCTCTGTTGGGTGAGCCGGATTTGGCACCCAAATTGTATTCTGAAACTTCTTAATAAATCAAACCCTCAAATTGTTGCACTGGTTTTCCCGCATTGGGTTTTTCCGGGGATATTAGTCCAAAAACAACACTGTCACTTGTGTGCTTGTTTCTGTTTCCTTCAGTTGATGATCTGTAATGTGTTGAACATGTACTTGTATTTATTTACATGGTAAATAACTTGTTAATTAACAGAACAAGTAGGTAGGAATAAATCAGTAAAGTACAAGAAGGGTTTCTAACGTATCAGACTTAGAAATTCCAACAGGGCCTGCACCCGCGCGCCTCCCAGGAATCAAAAGCTGTGCATTAATAGTGCAGTGCCTTTGTGAATCATTCCAAGAAAACAAGGTGGTTGTGGTCGGCCTCCTGTTCAACCACAGTCACGATCTTGGGCTTTACGCTATAGATGAAAGCCAGGACTCTATCAAAAATTGTTTACTACTGCTTGTTTGTTGAAAACTCCTCACTGGTTGCTTTGAGGAAGATGATGACTGCCCGCTTGCTGAGTTGGTTCAAACAACAATCAACCAAGCATCAAGCGAGCCAGTTCAACTCTAAAGCAAGCAAGCATGCAATTCAAGAAACAATCAAAACAAAAATCAAGCAAGAGAATCAAGCAAATACAAAAGCAAGCGAGCATGACAAAATTGAAGCAAGTGTGAAGTTAATTGAAGCAAATCAAGAGAGCATGAGTTCAAGCAAGCAAGTTCTAAAAATCCAGCAAGTATTAAAAGCAAGCGAGCGTGAGTTCCAGCAAGTTTACATGGCGAAAAGCATTCAATTGTTAAAGATTCTTAACAATTTGATCCTCTCAACTACTGAAGACATGTTGCAACTCAGCAAAACAACTCTTGCTGATATTTCAATGAATTTACATCAAGCACATGAGACAACTGAGTTTCTTCAACTGGAGTCGCAACTACAAAGAGATGAGTTGCAACAAAAGAGTGATGCTTCCAAGTCATTCAACCATACAAATGAAGATAAAGATGTTGATTCCAAGTCACTCATCCAAACAACTTCAAGTGTAGAAGTTGTCCATGATCAAATTGAACTTGCTTCTTCCAAACCAATCATCAAGTCGTGGCAGAACTCCAAAGTAACAAAAATCGACGAGGATTAGGATACTACCAAGATGACAACAACTTGCATATCCCAAATTATTCTAAGTCGGTCAAGTTCATCAGTGCATAATTTCTTGATCAAATAACATCAGCAAGCCATGAGAAAGTTGAAAACAAACCCACATGCAAACATTGTCAAAGAAAAGGTCACATGGAAGATCATTGTTTTGATCTCTATCCTTGTCACCATTATGGCAAGCAAAATCACTCATCAGAGAAATGTTACAAACAACACCAACCTGCCAGATTAAAGATCAATTATGCATGGATTGATCCTTGGGAATGGTCGTCAACAATAAAACGATTGTATAAGTTTTACAACAGAATTCAATCTCACCTATTGCAGCCAACAGTTAAATGAAGATGGTACACTCATGCACTTGAAAGCAGGAGTACAACAGTGAAACTCTCCTACACATGAAGGGGGGGTTCAGAATTCAAAAATCAAATGCAAATGATTGTCTCTCCTTTCAGCTGACAAAGGGAGGAATTAAGGGTGGTTGTCACACAGAAAGTGTTGACAACATCAACAAAAGCAGCCAGTGGGCATCTTCAAATTAGCCAATGGGCGGTCATCATCAAATTCGCATGTGGGCAGTTTCAACATCATCAAATTTGCCAGTGGGAGTTATCAACATTTTGCCAATGGACAAGCAATTGGGATGTTGATTGACAGCAAAGGACAGATGGATCCTTTTGCAGCTTGGCACCTGATGGAGTTGTCAAGAGATGTATCAGACTTGCAATTGATTCATGTTCTCTTCAGATTGGAGTTTTTTCAAGCAGCATTTTTGAGGATCAACAGTTTCATCATGAGAACTTGGAAGATGGTTCCTGGTTCTTATTTTGGATTTATCATTGAGGGGGGGAATGTTAGCCTCACTCTCATGTGTTAAAAGCAATTATATGCCCAAAATAATTAAATTAATTAAAATCAAGAAAGTTGGATTTAATCCTACTTTTCTAAATTGGGTTTGTTCCTCATAAATAGGAGTCAGTTTAGGTCTAGTTGGTTGAGAGATTCTCTCCAACTAGTTAGGCTCCTAAATTAGTGTTTGGTTGAGAGATTTGTTCAACCATAGTGTCCAAGATAGATGCACTATCTTGAGACAAATTCTCCTCATGTATTTATATGTATCATAAACATTATTTTAATAATGAAAATGTGAGGAATACATCAAGGCTGAGGCATTTTCCGCCATGTCTAGTTTTTTGTCTCTGATATTTTTATACATGCTTATTTGATCTCCTTCAATAAAGAAAGCACCCCTTGAAGTTAGACTTTAGTGCACCACCTTGACCCTGAGTGACTAACTCACTATCAAATTGTTTTTAATTTTCTCAAATGACAATGACTCTTCTACAACTACATTTTTAGAGAAAAGGTGGGAGAAAAAGATGTATCACATCAAAACCCCACTTAAGAAAAATACTTGAGAAGTGGTAGCATTGTTATTTAGTATAAGCAAGGACACATTGTCATCTTGTGGTTTTTCTCCCTTTGTGAGTGTGTCTAAGAACTTGAAAATGTGCCCATCATTGATATTATTAGTAACCACATCCTTAAGGGAATAGCAATAGAAGATAGAAGTGGGGACTTACTATTATAAGTTATAAGTGAATACAAGACTATGTGAAGGGATCTGTTATGAATATAATTCATAACAAAATAAAATAAATATAAATAATGTAAATGATAAATAATCAAATAATGACTATGTTAATTAGTCATCGAGTTAAGTGAAAAGGCATGTCTAAAAGACATGCCCAATCGTGAAGGGACACCTGCCTAGTAGATATGCGGGTCCTTATTGTAACATTCAACATACTTGTACATTGCGGGAGATCACCATTGGTGTGCCAAATTTCAGTTCTGATCACCTTGATGCATGCAGAGGATGTGCTATGGGGAAGTTTTCCAGATCCCCTTTTCCCAGCAGTGACAGCAGAGCGATCGGGATCCTTGACTTGATTCATACCAATGTGAGTGGTCAGATGTCTCATGAATCCTTGAGTGGCTATGAGTACTATGTTTTATTCATTGATGACCACTATAGGAAGACCTAGATTTATTTCTTGAAGACCAAGAGTGAGGTCTTCAAGTGGTTTCAAGAGTTCAAAGCTCTTGTGGAGACCTAGACAAGTAGGAAGATCAAGGTCCTCAAGTCGGACAATGGAGAGGAGTATACCCTTGGTGAGTTTGTTGATTTTTGTGCTGAGGCAGGCATTAGGAGGGAGTTCACAGTTCCTTACAACCCCCAGCAAAATGGGGTCGCGGAGAGGAAGAACAAATCCATTGTAGGGGCTGTCAAAGCCATGCTTCATGATCAAGGGTTACCTTTATTTTTGTGAGCAGAGGCCTGCAACACTGTTGTGTACTTGCAAAACATGAGTCCACATCGTGCCTTGGGGAATGTGACTCTGGAGGAGGCTTTTTTTGGGAAGAACCCTGATGTTGGGCACTTTCGTATCTTTGGGTGCCTTACATATTCCTATGTCCCCAAGGAAAACGGGAGCAAGCTAGAGCCCATTGCAGACAAGGGCATCTTTGTGGGTTATAGCGAGACCTCGAAAGCTTATCGTATTTATATTCCTGTGCAGAGGAAAGTGGTTGTCAGGCAGGATGTGAAGTTCAAGGAGGAGAGAGCTTTCAGGAGGTCATGGGAGTTAGAGTATCCAAAGTCATCAGAGCCTCAGGAGTGGCTGAGTCAATCACAGGGATCCAGTGGTCAGGGATCAAGAGGTACATCGATTATAGTGTTAGGTCCATCAATGAGCAATGGCTCTTAGAGTCAGGTGGTTGGTTCTTCAGGCAACATGCAGGGTAGTCCACAGAGCAGTTCACAGGGTAGTCCACTAATGGACAGTTCGCACAGTACTTCAACATCTATAGGCACAGATTCAGGCATGAGGTCAGTTGGCAGGCCTTCAGGAGTTCAGGCTTCTAATGTTGATGAGGATTCTTTCACTCCAGTGGGAGAAGTATGCTCAGGGAAGAGGAAGCCCAAGTGGCTTCAAGATACTTTGCGCGAGGCCACATCAGTTGCTGGGCCAAAGAGATAGGTTAGAGAGAGTAAGCCACCTAAGCGGTACTGTAGTAACATGGCATTGGTAACAAGCATTGTTGACTCTGAACCTTTTAGTTATGAGGAGGCAGCCAGCCAGCAGGTCTGAAGAGAAGCCATGATGGAGGAGTATTCCTCTATTATAAAGAACGATGTTACTTCCAGATGGCTCTACAAGATAAAGCATGTTGCAGATGGCAGCATCAAGAAGTTCAAGGCTCGATTTGTGGCGAGAGGGTTCTCACAGGTAGAGGGAGTTGACTATGAGGAGACCTTCACTCCCATAGCTCGATATACATCTATTTGCTCCATTATATTGATTGCAGCAGAGATGGGTTGGAAGATCCACCGAATGGATGTGAAGACCGCATTTCTCAATGGCTTCATTCAAGAGGAGGTTTATATTGAGCAATCGCAGGGCTTTGAGGTGCATGGGAAGGAGTCCCATGTATGCAGATTGAAAAAGGTACTTTATGGCCTGAAGCAAGCTCCTAGAGCTTGGTACTCTAGGATTGAATAGATACTTGCAGCAGTTGGGTTTCACAAAGAGTGAGGCTGATCCGAACCTATACTTCATTGTGGTGGGTAAGGAGCCTCTCATTCTGGTGTTGTATGTTGATGACTTGATCATCACTGGTGCAGAGAGACTCATTGAGGGCTGCAAGAGAGATCTTGCTTCAGAGTTTGAGATAAAGGATATCGGCTTGATGCATTATTTTCTGGAATTGGAGGTGTGGCAGGAGGAGGGGCATTTCTTCCTGGGACAAAAAAAGTACATTGTGGATATTCTTAGCAAATGTCACATGGAGGACTGCAAACCCATGTCTACACCTATGATCACTAACTGGAAGAAGCTTCGCGCTTCTGATTCCGAGTTGGTGGATCCTACTCTATACAGACAGCTAAGTGGTAAATTGATGTATTTGGTCAACACTCGACCAGATATATGTTTTGCGGTACCACTATGAGTCAGTTCATGTGTAAGCCCAGGCAATGTTGCAGGAACCCCCTAGATCTAACCCCCGAAACACAGTCTGTACGAATGCATGGGGAAAGCGCCTCCTGAAATGCACTTTGGAAAAACCGAAACGCATTTCAGCGCTTCATGGAAACTTCAGGAAGCGTCTGCTCGAAACGCGTTTCGGTTTTTCCGAACCGCATTTCGGTTTTTCTAAAACGCGTTTCGAACGGCGCTTCGGCTGTACGAAGCGTCAAGCTTCCGAAAAAAATGCAAAAAAATATATATATATATATATACGCCAAAAAATATAAAATTCGCAGATGCTTCCCTCATGGTAATGTTAAATTCTTAAAATAAAAGTGAGATTCTCCTTTATTTTTCATTTTCATCCTTTTACTTAAATTTGTAACATTACCATGAAATAACTCAGGATGTTTGAGAGTGGTTCCAACCTCATTGGACTTCATATGGAGAAAATAGAATTTCATATCCTATTCAAAATTCAGCAGACTTAATAGTTTTTAGGAATTCAGGATCAATGGGATTGCGGCATTTCATTAGATTATATCAAAGTATGAAGGTATGCGATTAGCATTTAATCAAGAGCACCAAACCCTATATGTACCCTAGTGTTGGTGGTGTTAATTGTTGAACTCCTTTGTCACGCCCTTAGCAAAAAATTACCTTTCAATCAAGTCAAAATCATCAATCAAGCATGTTAAACTTTTTCTACCATATTTTAAGTCTTGGATTAAGTAGTTTGATCAAAATTGGGCAATGTTGACTAATATCCCTAGACAATCAAGGTAGAGGCAAAGGCTAGACAAGAGGAGAAGAATCTAGATTCTAGATGGTTGATGCATCTAAATGGTCGATGCTCGAATAATTAATCATTAATGTACAATGGATGCTATATCTATCTTGATTTATGCAAAAATATGCATGTTTTCATGTCTTCTACAACTAATTTGGTATTTGGGATGTTTGTTTTGAGTATAAATGCAAAAAAAATATAAATATATATATATAGCAGACGCTTCGCTTCCTAGAGTTTTGGAAAATGACGCTTCCGCGTCCTCGCTTCCAAAAAACGTCCCTGTTTCGTCCCCGCTTCGTGCAACATTGAACCAAGGAGAGTGCACTGGGTGGTTGCAAAACACATTCTTCGTTACTTGCAGGGGACTGTGGATTTTGGTCTGGATTATAGACAGTGTGATGGAGTGAGATTGGCAGGGTACACGGATTCAGATTGGGTAGGTTGTGCTTCAGATAGGAAAGGTACTTCTATGCGCTATTTTGGGTTGGGTTCAGCAGTTGTGTCATGGATCAGTCAGAAACAACAGTCAGTTGCATTGAGCTCAGCTGAGGCAGAGTATATGGCTGCTAATTTGGCTAGTTGTGAGGCCATATGGCTTCGCAAGATGTTGTTTGCTCTATTTGTTCAGGCATTGAGACCTTCAGTGATTTACTGTCATAACCAAAGTTGCATAAAACTCACGGAGAATCCAATTTTTCATGATAGGTCAAAGTATATTGAGATGAAGTATCACTTCATAAGAGACTATGTTCAAAAGGGAGTTGTCAAGCTTGAGTACATTTCCACAAATGAGCAGGTAGCGGACATTTTCACCAATGCCTTACCACGGGGCAAGCATGTCTACTTCAGAGACAAGATGGGAGGTGAGGAACACTTTCCTCGGTAACAGGAAGTGTTAAAATTTGGGTACCAGAGGATAAGTGGTTCCCTCAGGCTTTGATCTTTGGCCTAGGGAAAAGTGTCCAAATTTATTTGTACTTTTCTCCTAAAGTGACTTTATAAGTGCTAAAGTCAATTTAATTTAAAAGTGACTTTATAAGTGGTAAAGTTACATTCTAATTTAAAGGTGACTTTATTAAAGTCAATGAAAAATTAGAAAGTGAAAAAGTGACTATGGAAATAAAAGGCTAAGTAGGTTTTTATTTAAGTGGGTGAGTTAAAAAGTAGAAAGTGAGAATTAAATGCACATTTATTCTCATCCCTAGATCTAAATGAATCTCAGCCATTAGATCTTAGGGTAACCCAAAAGGTCGTTTAGAAAGTAAAAGGAGAAAAGAAGAGAAAAAGATCAATTCATTCTTTCATGAGCATTTGAGAGAAAGAGAAAATTTCTTAGCAGTGAGGAAGTGAAAGAGAGCAGCAAGAAGACGTTTCAGCAAATCTGGGTAGCAGCATTTATTGGCACGCATCCCAAGGCAAAACCATACAACAGGAGAAAGGCACAGAAATCGAGGAAGAGGAACATCAACAAGGGCATGAATTTCGAGGCAAATTTGGGCACGATTTTCGAGGCGGTCTTACTGCTGAAATCCATACGATCTATACAATCTGTACAGCAAGTTATGGGCACATTTTTTGAGGCAAGCCGTACAGCATTTAATTTTGTTTTATCGCTGGAAAATTTGTTTTCACTGTTTGTTGATTGGCACGATTTTCGAGGTGGAGTTCAAGCACGGAAATCGAGATAAGTTGTAATTTGTGGTTGCTGGAAATTTTACTGTGTATTTCAGTTTCCCTGTAAAAGCATTTTTCAGAAATAAAGAAGAGTTCTCACTCTGATTTTCCCCAAAAGTTGTAGGGGGTTTTTCTAGGGTCACATTGACCAAAAATAACTGTGTTATTTTCTGTGTGTGGCTGTCATAATTTGGTTGTGTTTTATTTCTACAATTTCAGCCGTTGTAAAATCTCTAAATTTGTGTTTTCAAAAAATAGTCATTTCCAAATTTTAGAATTTTTATCATGCTTAGATTTAAAACTAAATGCATGGAGTGATAAGGAAAACTGAAAACCAAAGTGGGGATTGAAATTTCTTCACAGCCAGGCACAAGCCCCAATGTGGGGAAACCCTTGATCAAATCTTCTTTTAGTCTTCAATAGTTTAGCGGAGAGAGATAGTACAATTTACAAATTTTGATAGTTTATAACAGCAAGAAAAGAGCCCTAACCAGAAAACTCAACGCTAGTAATCAGGGAAGATTTGACCCTCAAAGATTCAGTCAACTTCGGCCTCCAAACAATGAGATGAAACAGCGCTCAAAACAGTCGAATTATGCCTAGTCAAAGTCTGGTCAAACAGTCAACCCTAGTCAAAACTCCTCGATTTTCATGTCCAGAATTGCGACCTACTTAAATGGAGATTCCTCACCCAAACCGAAGTCAAAACAGGGCAACGCATCAAGTCAACGCATTCAAACAGCCTCTCAGTTGCTCGGTCAACACTGGTCAACGCAGCAAACAGATACAGTTCACACGAACACTGCCTCGGATAGTATATCCAATCACAAGAGAGAGAGATATGTGTGATGAGATGATGATGAAAATGACTTGAGGTCTCCTTTTTATATGCAACGTTGAGGATGAATTGGGGGCTTGTGTGCATGTTTTGCTTGTTGGCTGAACTTGACAATTTGTCCATAATATAAATAAATTCATATCTTCATTTGTACATGTCAGAATCGGATGATCTTTAGATCAATCCTACACCTCTCCGAGAGAGGGATCTAATAAAAATATCAGTTGTAATAAATAAGATGACCCACGTGGAGTTTGGCCCTAGTTGCCAATTTTAACATCCTACAATGGATGTCTTTGTCTTCGAAGTATTCTGAAGATTATTTTTGTGTATATGAACTTTGTTTGTTATATTAGTATCGGAGCCACGTTCTTCGATCCCGACCATTGGCCATTAAATTCCTCATCAACGTAGTTGTTGTGAAAATTCCTGAATCTAACACATCAAAATCCCCTACTGCAATGACTGGTTTACAATCTCCTACTTGTTCTTTGCATTAACAAGTTATTTAATTACATAAACATCGATGTAAACACTATTGTAGCCTACACCTACATACAGATCATGAACTGAAATAAACTGAGACAAAAAACACAAAAGACACTGTTATTTTTGGACAAACGTCCTTGAAAAAACCCAATTCGAGAAAGCGGTGCAGCATATAGAGGGTTTGTATTATTAAGCAGATTCGTGAAGACAACTAGGGTGTCAGCTATGGCTCACCCAACAGAGAAAATCCTCAGCAGAAGTACCTCTATCCGGAGACAGATATTCAGGCAAATTCAGCAACTGGATGATCAAACCCCATAGTGACCCAGTTGTTCCCAGTGGTGGACAACAATGGCTGCTCCAAGCTCTGTGTTGTAACTGCGTCACCCCAACAGTGAGCCTCCCTTGCTCAGAAAGTCGATTTTGTTGATCTGCTCCTTCTCTGCCCCACAGAATCTCCCCAGCGCTGCCTCTGAGGGCCTGTGTCAGCCTCTACGGCTTTTGCGTCAGCTCCTATGGCCTCTGCATCAGCCTTTCTGGGCCTGCGTTGTCTCTCTTGACGTTGTTGTGCCTCTTTGCAATGTATTCTTCGGCCTCAGATGGAAAATCTCTTGCCGAACTGCCCCTCACTGCAACTCAGATCACTAGCTCGATTTTCTCAGCAAACCTCGCCCTAGAAAAATTGAACTCTTTGATCTCTTGGTGTATTCTCCAACTAACCCTCAAGCCTCCACTTATACTTTTCCTGTTGATGAATCAATGGTCGGGATTAAGTCTCTAATCAACGACTAAGATTAGAACTGGCTTGATCCTCGTCACTTAGAACTTTCTTGCCCATGTTTTATTAATACACATTAATATTTTTATTTTCCTAAGTTCAGACATAGAAACCCATTAAAAATATTAATTATTTTAATAACTCCTCATCCAGGTGGAATTTCTCCAAACGATTATGGGTCTTGGAGATCTCACGTGTTCTAGCCCCTCCACAAAATTTCGGAGCTAGAGCACATCTGATGCTACCCAAAATCAATAGTTGTCATCGTGATCAAGCATTTCGCTATATACTTGGAGGTTCTCCATTTTGCCAAATTCATCGTCAAGCCTTTAGCCATTAAAAAAATTGTAAGGGAAAAAGAAAGTCGAAGGAAAAAAAAAGTCAAAGGGAGAAAAAAATTACAAAAAAAGGTTAAAAAAATTTATAAAAAAAAAAAAAAAAAAAAAAAAATTGAAAGAAAAAAATTACTGAAATCAACTTTACATAAAAAAAGAGAAATTTAAAATAAACAAATTCAAAATTTAGAGAACAAACAACAACCAACAAAACAAAAAACAAAAAAACAAAAAATATTAAAAAAATCAAATATATTTACATATATAAAAAAAAGAGTAGTGAAACAAACCTACAAATCCAACAAACCAACATTCGGTCAAGACCGATTCTCCTATTGCCGCACAAACGTTGCAAGGTTCTACAATCATCGCATGCCATAACTTTCCAATAGCCAGCCAAAACCACAGCAAGTCACCAGCTAGGGCCACCGCCACCGTTGGCCTGCTTCCGACGCAATCGCAACCACTGCTACCCGACTTTGCACCCCTACTCTAACTGCAGTACAAAAGCACAGCGATCAATTGCCACTGATTCCACGCCAAACATAGCTCCCTTTCACCGTCAACCACTCTAGCAACAGAGCCTCTGTCGACCCCAATCCCTGGTCCCTCCGCCGACGCAAATCCATGGCTCCCTATTACGTCATCCTTCCCCATTGGTGTTCATCCTTCCCTGTCGCCTGACGTCATCCGCTCTGCTTAGAATTGCAATCGAATTAAAAGAAATCGTGCATATCTCCCACTATCTTCTCTTGTCCCGACTCCCAACAGTCAAACATCGATCGCCCTGGCTATTTTGTTCCCCGACCATTGTCTCTTTGTCTTCAGCCATCACGTCGTTGCTCCTTGTCCTCATCGAAAAGTCACTTCCGTTGTTGACTCAACCTTCACGTCTACTCGATTCATTTAATTGGCATATCACAGCGTATATACCAAATAGTTATATTATAAATAAGGTTTATATATAAGTTTTCATTTAATTATATATTGGTTAATTATATGTTAATTAAAATATAAAAAATAATTATATGTTTAATTAATATTATAATTAAACTATATAAATAATATTATTTTATTTAAAAGGGGTATTTGTTAAAGTGTTAAGGAGGAATATTTAGAAGAAGAGTCAAGTGAAAGTATTAGCATTTCTAAATAAAATACAAGTTACAAATATAATACAAGGTGTCAAGATTAAGTGAAATATTACAAATTTTTCAACTAACGCAAAATAAAATCAATCATCGAAGATAAAATAATGGAGTCTAAGTCAGAAGTAAAGGATGGAAAATTTTCCTATAAAGGTTTTTCAGTTATGGATCACAGATTAATTACATTAAAAGGAAGTATCCAAGGAAAAGAAATTAACATCACTATCAACACAAGCAACGACGAAAATTACATCAATATTAATTTGGCAAAACGACGATTAATTCAAAAGCCAAGCATTGGTGAAAGAAAAGATATATGTGGCCAAAAGGAGTATTGAAATTAGTGATTTACAAGTGACAGTAGATCATTATGAGTACATATCTCAATTCTATGTTGTAACTATGTTTAATAGGAAGATTGACATAAATCTCGGTCAACCTTGGTTTAAGGAATTGGGTGCGTTCATGTTAATCATAGAGAAACATTTTTTATGTTTCCTTATAAGGGAAGATGGTCACATTTCGAGACATAACAACTACAAGCAAGTCAGAATCAATAACACCTTCATTAGAAGACATTAAGAACATTTCGGAATTGATGTTTCAAGATAATTAGAAAACTACACCAAAGAAGCAGAAAGAGCTTGAAGAAGTCATCTCCATTAAAGACAGAAATTTCGTGCCTCAAAGATCACAATGAAAAACTACTCGAACAAGTCAAAAAAGCTAAGGCCACAAAGAACAAATTCCAGAAGCGCTTATCAGAACAAGAAGAGGAAAATTTACGTTTAAAAAACCTTAATCAAACATTACTAGAACAAATCCAAAGTTAAAAAGATGAGAAGGACAATAAACATAAATTCAACAGTACAAAAGGCGAAGAGCTTTTACATCTAAGAAATCATAACCAAAACCTTCTTACGCAAATAAAGAAGCTTAAAAGTGACAAGAAGTCACTAAATGGCAAGTTAGAACAACTTACTCAAGAAGTATTGAAGTCTCCAGTTGTAACAGTTCAAGTCGGAGATAAAGGAATCAATACTGATCCAGTCAATATCACATCTCAAGAAGAAGATAAATTAGTTAAGGTGAAGACGTACTCAGAAGTTGTAGTCCAAACAACAAAAAATTCAAGTGAAGATCTCGCAATTAATCAAGCAATTTCTGAAATTGGAATAAATCAAATGCCCCTAATAAAACAAGAAATCACCATGAACAGATTAGGGCAAAATCAAACCGCAAGAACTCCTTATCAACATCTGAATCACAAGAGCATGCAACTAAGTCAATCTACATATTTGAACCATTTAGAACGGAAACAACAGATTTATGTTCCAAGGAATACTAAAGTTTGCAAAATCCATTCCTATGATAACAATTCATTACATGTTTCCAGTAATCGAAAGATTCCACTGAAAAATGGTTTAGGATGGTTAGATCCATTCTCAGTCCAACAATTTTGTTTATCACTCAGATGATCATATCGTCTTCTATCAACAAAGATGAACGTACTGAGATAAGAAGATATTCACACAGGAAAAGAGATCAAGCCCTTTCATTAGTAAGCTTTGAGGACAAGGCTTTTTGAAGAGGAAAGCAATGTTATGAATAAAATATATATAAAGTAATACAAATAATGTAAACAACAATAATAATAAATAATGATTAATCTATGTTGCATGGGTTCCCGAACACGGGGGTGGGGTTCTCGAACTCGTCCCGGGTTCTCGAACCCAAGTACCGGATTCTGGTATGGGTGCTTCTGAGAAGAACCCATAAGAACCGGGTTCTTCTATGAAGAACCGGGTTCTCCAATAAAAAAATTTGGGTTCTTTTGTCTTGACAGGTACGAAGAACCCTGATGATGGGTACTTGGAACCCCAAAATCAAGTTCTTTGGAGTTCATTTTAGTTTTTATTTTTAAATTTTTAATTAATTTAATGGGCTTTCCCTAATATTCCAAGTAGCTGTTCTGATCTTTCGGGAGGAATTTTGGAGTACTTATCCTTTTCCATTCAATAAAGAGAAATAGGTTGGCTCAAAGAGGGCAGGAACTTAGTGACATCATAGCACTTTTGTTCATACTCAAAAGATCTTGGTATAAGGAGGTCCTTCAAGAGATGGACCAATACACAAATGATGCTGTGTGTGTGGCGGGAGATACAACCAGATGCCTTATTGAGCTACCTCCAGTTGCTATGGATGATAAAGAGCACAAATAGAGTGATCCTACCTAGAGAGCTTGCTAACTGAAGATCTAATGGACAATGGACATATATCATGATTCTTTTAATTGTAATTCCAATTTGCACTTGATATAACCACAGAAATTGAATTTCATTGTGAAGTTGAATGTTCAAATGATGTGCATGTTTAAATATTTAAAGTTTAATCATAAGTCTTTAGTTACTGTTTAAAGTTGAAAATATACAAACTCACATATATATCATTTATTAATATATAATTTTTTTCTATTATATTATAATTATAATATACCCTCGATGAACCCACGCACCCTATTTCAAAAAATGACGTTCCCGTCCCCGTCCCCATACCCGTCCCCGAACCCACGTTTCCTGGCAACATAGTGATTAATTGACTAGTAATTAATTAATGAAGAGGTATGTCCCTAAGGACATGACTGTTGCCGAAGAGGTACCTGCCTAGGGTATATAAGCAGGCCCTCATCCTCATTTGTAATCATCTCATATCAATTTTATATACATTACTTGTCCTACAATGGATGTCTTTGTTTTCTAAGTATTCTAAAGATTGTTGTTGCGTATATGAACTTTTTTCCTTATATACATCATCTTGTCTATCAACATTAGTAGGAGGAAAAGGAGTGTCTCTTGCCTTTCCAAGAGTTGTATCTTCATCAAATATTACATCCTTGCTAAACTCTATGTTTCTTTGACTAGGTACTTATATTATGTAACCTTTAGAATTCTCACAATATCCAACAAACATACCTTTCTTACCTGAAATTTCCAGCTTGTTCCTCTTTTCTTTTGGCACATGGAAGTAGACAGGACAGCCAAAGATCCGCAGGTGCCCAACCTCCGGCTTTTCACCAGTGAAGACTTCTTCAGGAATCTTGTTGTTTAGGGCACAATGAGGAGATCTATTTTGGACATCGATAATTGTGTTAGCAACTTCTGCCCATAGGAGCTTTAGTAATTTATGATCATGCAACATAGCTTTGACTGCTTCCATGATAGTTCTATTCTTTCGACCACACCATTTTGTTCATGGTTATTTGGTACAATGGTCTCTTTCCTGATTCCAGCTTCTTTGCAAAAGTCAATGAAATCATTGGAAGTGAACTCTCCAACTTGTTACTCTTTTCTTTTGGCACATGGAAGTAGACAAAACGGCCAAAGATCAAGTGCCCAACCTCGGACTTTTCACTAGTGAAGACTTCTTCAAGAGTCTTGTTGTTTAGGGCACAATGAGGAGATCTATTTTGGATATAGACAGTTGTGTTAGCAGCTTCTCCCCATAGGAACTTTGATAATTTCTGATCATGCAACATAGCTTTGACTGCTTCCATGATAGTTATATTCTTTCGGCCACACCATTTTGTTCAAGGTTATATGGTATAGTGGTCTCTTCTTGATTCCAACTTCCTTGCAAAAGTCAATGAAATCATTGGAAGTGAACTCTCCTCCATTGTCAAATCTGAAGATTTTGATCTTTATTCTAGTTTGTTTTTCTACCATAGTTTTGTAGTCTTTAAACATGTTAAATTATTGACTTTTATTTTTCAAAAAATAAATCCATGTCTTGCGAGAAAAATCATCTACAACGATTATATAATACAAGTAGCCACCAAAAGAAGTTACAGGCATAGGTCCACATAAGTCAGAATGTATAAGATGAAGTACCTGACTGGTTCTGCTTTTGCTTGAAGCAAATGGTCCTTTGGCTTGCTTTCCACTAGCGCATCCTTGGCAAACTCCATCATGGTTTGTCGTAATCTTTGGCATTCCGGAAACCATCCTTTTCACATGAGGTAATGATTTATAGTGCAGATGAGCGAACCTCCAGTGCCAAAGTTCACTTTGATGATTGTTGTCATGGATCAATGCATAAATTGGTCTTCCATTGACTTTGTACAGGCCTTCACATCTTGAGCCTACATTGAAGGCATCTCTCATGTTAGATCTCATCGACCAAGTGAGAACTTTACCATTTGTGAAAGCAACTTTCATTCCCTTATCTTCTAAAGCAGATATGGATACAAGATTCCTTTTCAAACCAGGTACATACAAAACTTCTTGACGTGAAATAGTTTTACCCTGATCTAGATGGAAGGAAACAAAACTAGATCCCTTTATAGGATATGTAGAGTTATCGCCAAGAATGATCTTCAAATATGTCTCCCTCTCAACCAAATTTGAGAGCACTTCTTTATAACCAATAAAGTGCCTTGAAGCACCACTATCAACCAACGAGTTATCACAAGAGTCTGCAGGAGAAGAACTAGAAAGAACAAAAACAAGAAAGCAGTCAGATTTTGTTTCAGTTGCATTGCTGTCATACCTTGGGTTTCTTGAAGAACAGTAGCTTTCTTTAAGATCAGAAGGAGCTTTTCTTCTTCTTCTATAATCGGATATGTTGGAACGATTGTTGTAGTAGGATCTCGATGCTCTTCTGTTTTTTGGACAGTCACAAGCATAGTGACCATGCTTATGGAAATTGTAACATTGGACTTTTGACAAGTCTTTGTTCCATTAGAAGGAACCGTTGGATCTGGGAACATGCTTTCTCAAACAGTGATGGCCTCTTCTTCCCTTCTGCTTCTTGCCTTGGACAGCAAAACCAGTAGGTTCTCCCTCTTCATGCCTGGAATTTCTTCCTCTTGAAATCATTCATGCCTCTTCTTGACTACACTTTCCCAAGAGCTCATCGAATGTAGGAAACTTGTCATTGTTGTTGATGGTGGTAATAAAAGTTTCCCAAGATGGAGAACGACTTCCAAGTGTAATCAACAAAAGCTCCTTATCAGATACAATTTCACCAACTGTAGACAGTTGATCTTTAATTTTAGAGATCCTCATAAAGAATGCTTAGAGGTCTCTCCTCTGTTCATCTTCATATCCTTGAGTTGAATCTTTAAATCCAGAATTTGGTTCAAATTATTCACACTTGATACATTCCAATTAACTTATCATACATTTTTTGGGATTTCTTAAAGTTGGAGACATAGGTGATAAGATGGTCTCCAAGAGAATACAGTATAATATTTTTGGCCTTGACTTCTTCTTTCTTGTATATGGCCTTCATAGCAGCATTAGAGTTATCTGTTGGTAAATCAATTTATCATACATTTTTTGGGATTTCTTAAAGTCGGAAACATAGGTGATGAGATGGTCTCCAAGAGAATAAAGTATAATATTTTTAGCCTTGACTTTTTTCTTGTATCTGGCCTTCATAGCAGCATTAGAGTTATTTGTTGGTTCTGCTATCTCTCCTTCAACACACTTCAACTAGCTTCTCTTCATTCTTAAAATACGAGAAAGACATCTTGATCTACTCAACAAATTTGAGCAACAAGTAGAAGGAGCGGCAGGTAATATTTCAGCAGCAAATAAGAAGGGGCAGCAAAAGATATTTCAACAGTAAATGAGATATTTCAACAGCAAATGAGAAGAGATATTTTAGCAACAAATGAGATATTTCAGCAGCAAATGAGAAGGGATATTTCAGCAGCAAATAGAAAGGGACAACAAATAATATTTCAGCAAAAAACGAGCTGCAACTAGAAGGGACAGCAAAAGATATTTCAGCAGAAAGTGAGTTGCAAATACAAAGATAGCAAGTGATTTTTCAGCAAAAAATGAGTTGCAAATAGAAGGGACAACAAGAGAAAATTCAGCAGAAACTGAGTTGGAGCAGCAAGTGATATTTCTATAGAAAATGAGAAAGGAGGAGCTCTTGACTTCTTGGACTTGTCTTCACCAAAGCTCTGATACCATGTTGAAAATTAGATGTTCATGTTGTAACCATCACTTATGACAAAACTTTTTTATGTTGCAATATTAGTTAAGCAATTGTAGATAGAACATAAACCAAATGCACAATTGAAGACAGACAAGAACAAAATAAGACTTAGAGAATTTAGGTCCAATGAACAAGGCAAAACCCACAAGGGGAAAACCCATCCAGATTCTTCTTCTATTAGATATCAATTGTTCAACAAAGATAGAAAGTACAATGAGAGGTCAAGAGAATGAGTAAGATCACTCAAATCTAAACAAATTGTAGCATGAAAGTCACTAGTAGCAGCAGCTAATGCAAACACTTAATCAACCTTCAATTTCCGCTCTTACTCTCCAAGTCTCTCTATCTCACAATCTTCTTCAAATCTCTCCAACCCTCTCTCCAAAGATTGAATCCTTCTTTCACAATGCACAAGTAGTGAAAATGATATGATATGAGATGCATATATATAGGAGAAGCAACAAATTTATACCATAAAGGAGCCTCATCAAATTTGAACCTAATCGAATTCGAACCTCAAGTAGAACCTGATCAAATTCAAACCTAATCAAATTTGAACCTCAAGTCAAACCTAATGTCGAATTTGATAAAAAGAAATGAGGTTTGCGCTTATGGATTATAACTACTTGACATCATTGACTTCCTTTTTTAAATTTTGAAATTTGAAGATCTTCTCCATGATTTTGCAATATAGTTGTATTGTAATTTGTATGTTTTAATTTTGAGATTTTTCAGACAAGTATTTGATATTATAGACATTCTTTTAAATTTTGAAGATTGAAAATTATGTCATTTCTTTTTGCATTTGCAAACTACTACAGTGTATACTTATATTTAACTAATGTCATTGATAATTAGATGTTATTATGATTAAGTTATTCATGTATGTTTACTAATCAGAATTCTTACTCATATGTGTTGATTGATTTTGATATATATATATATATTGGAAAATATGTATAGTCGAACTTAATGGTGACCCTCACACTAACCTCGTCAAAAAATTCAAATTCAAATCAAACTTAATCATTGTTGAACTTGAATTCGAACTCGAATCATGTGACATAGGACTCCAAGAGCAATACAAGATCATGCGGAGCTAGTGGCTACTTATTCTTCTCAAATTACATTAGATCACCTTCTTGTATGGGTTGGGCACACTAATAACATGTCAAAACTAAGAGTAGCTTTCCTACTATTGGCATTGGCAAAGGAATGAGGTAAAGAGAGCATTCAAATTTACAAGGATTCAAAATTGGTGGACTGGATCAATGAAGCCCACAAAATCAAAATATTATATTAAAGGATGACATTCATCAAGTACAAGAAGTCAAGACCTTCTCAAAATCCTCCTTCAAGCATACTTGTAGAAAAGCAATGCCATGGCAAATCAACTAGCCAAGAAAGAGTTGAGTGAAAGGGAGGAAGCTTAAATTTGACAAAATACAAAGGAGAAGACCAACCCACCCCCCCCTAGACAAATTTGAATCTAATTCTGCTATGTTCATTCTCCCAAGTTAGATTTTATTATTCTTGTTGGAAGTTTTCGAATTATATGGTCTCTTTTTTATAGATTGTCAAGAGGTTGATGGCTTAATGCTTAGGCATTCAAAGCTTTGTAGGAAGATAACTCATTTTGGTCATACAGTCAAGTCTCATTAGAATACCTATTTCTTCTTGAAATAAAAAATGCTACAAGATTTTTCCAAGCAAAAAACATAGCTTTTTAATGTAACAAAAGATAAGAGCCAGAGTGTTTATCTATAATAAAATCCCACTTACAACCCTTGATTAAGAAGTGAGTCCCCTAGGAACCAAGGCCATCTAAGAAAGAACGTTGATGCTATTATTAAAACAAGAAAATTGATGAAGGATAACTAGAAGTTTGAACACATTGAAAAGATCAATTATCAAAGACAAATTTTTCCTAGGTGTTCTAACCAATTGGAAAACTATAGAAAAATATTGAATGTTAGATTTTGGGCACTAGACTCAGTGCACACACACACACACCAAAACTTGTAACAATCTCAAATTAACTAATTAACTGAAACACATTGATGTGCATAACAAAAAACAAATTTTGCATAATTGAATTTATAAAACAAACAATCAGAGCATGCTCAGTAAACACAAAATTTCAGCCCCAAAATGTTAAAATTTGCAAGTTCTATGCAAAAATTTAAAAATACTTTACAGAAACTTGAAAGTTCTATGCAAAAAACTTAATGTACTTTGCAGAAACTTGAAAGTTCTATGCAAAAAATTGAATGTACTTTGTAGAAAGTTGAATGTACTTTGAAGAAAACTAAATGTACTTTGAAGAAAAGTTGAATGTACTTTACAGAAAGCTAAATGTACTTTGCAGAAAACTGAAAGTACTTTGCAAAAAACTAAATGTTCTATGTTGTTGCAATTACTTAAAATGAAGATTTCTTTTTCTCAACTTTTCAAATCAACAATTGTAGATAGAACATAAACTTAAGGATCATATGAAGACAGTCAAGCACAAATATAAGAAACTGAGAGTTAGGTCCAACGACCAGGGCAAAACCCACAAGGGGAAAACCCAAATAATTCTTCTTTTATTAGATTTCTTCAATTGTTCAGCAGAGTACAGAAAGAGAAAATGAGAATAAATAAAGTCACCAATGTCTGATCAACTTGCAACTGAAATGCTCTTGCTCTTTGCTTGAAGATCTCCTTCTCTTGATCAGATGTTGTCATTCACACTTGCTCTAGCTCTTCCCTTGCTCTTACCCTTCACTTGCTCTCACACTTCTCTTGCACACACTCAACACTAGCTCTCATTCTTCACAATGAACATGCCACTCTCAGCGATGACTTACTCTTGCTTAAATAGATGAGAAAGGAGTTACAAAATGAATTCATGCCTTAAGCCAATAATAGGAGAATTGAATTCCATGAGGGAGGAGTTACTTGAGGAGAAGTGTAACTCATCCCAAGAATAGAGAGAGAGAGATACATTTGTCTTGAGGAGTTACAATTCGAATTATGTTAAAAATTTATGTTTTCCCACCCCGGTTTTCAGTTTCTCCTTATTTCTCCCATGTAGTTAAATGCCCTTTCCCATAACCATACATTCAACAAGCTGAAAAAAATAAATTCGCTGAAAACACAAATTCTGGAAATTTTACAGAATGCTGGAAATTGCAGAAATAAAAATCAGCAGTAATAAACAGCCATTAAAACACATTAAAACACTGATATTTTTTGTCAACGTGACCCTGGAAAAACCCTCTACAACTCTTGGGGAAAACCAGTTTGAAAGCTCTTCTTTATTTATGGAAAATGCCTTTTTACAGTGATAAATTTAAGTGAAAATCAGTAAAAATCAGCAAACAAATTTCCAACTTATCTCGATTTCTGAGCCTCACAGCCCACTAGAAATTTCCAAACAGCAACACAATGCTGTACGGCAACTGTACGGACGGTACGGATCGCTGTACGGACAGGTTGTACGGACGGTACAGACAGGATGTACGGACCTCGATTTTTGTGCAGAAAATCAGCGGCCTCGATTTCTGTGCAAAAACAAATATGCCTTCTGCTGTTTGCTCAAAAAATCTGCCTTTTATTGCTGGTTCTTTCAGCTGTATGATTTGTTCTTTCAGCTGTTCTGATTTGCTGAAGAGCTGCCTGGTATGTGTGCCAAACTGCTGCCTCTTTCTCCTTCTTGTCCAGAAATCTCCCTTGCTCTCTTACTCTCCTTCTCCCAATCTGCTCATGAAAGAATGAATGATCATTTCCTCCTTTTCCTCCTTTAATATAACTCCAAGTGACTTTTGGGTGATCTCTAAATCCAATGGCTGAAATAGATTTAGATCAATGGCTGAGATTAAATGCACATTTAAATCTCACTTTCTATTTTTTAATTCACCCACTTTAATAAAGGCCCACTTAGTCATTTATTTCCAAAGTCACTTTTCCTTTCTAATTTTTCATTGACTTTATAAAAGTCACTTTAAAATTAGACTTAGTAACTTTGTCACTTAAAGTCACTTTTAAATTAGATTTTAACTTTATAAAAATTATAAAGTCACTTTAGGAGAAAAATTAAAATCTTTTGGACACTTTTCCCTAGGCCAAAGATCAAAGCCTAAGGGAACCCCCTGTCCTCCGGTACCAAATTTCAACACTCCCTCTTACCGAGGAAGGTGTTCCTCACCACACCCATCTTGTCTCTGAAGTAAACATGCTTGCCCCGTGGTAAGGCTTTGGTAGGAATGTCTGCTACCTGCTCATTAGTGGAAATATACTCAAGCTTCACAGCTCCCTTCTGAACATAGTCTCTGATGAAATGATATCTAATCCTGATATGCTTTGACCTGTCATGAAATACTGGATTCTCCGTGAGTTTAATGCAACTTTGATTATCACAGTAAATCACTGAAGGTCTCAACGGCTGACCAAATAAGCCAAACAACATCTTGCGAAGCCAGATGGCCTCACAACTAGCTAGACTGTTTGCCATATACTTTGCTTCTGCTGAACTCAGTGCTACTGACTGCTGCTTCCGGCTGAACCATGACACTACTGCTGAACCCAACCCAAAACAACACCCTGAAGTGCTCTTCCTATCAGAAGCACAACCTGCCCAATCAGAATCAATGTATCCTACCAATCTCACTCCATCTCCCTGCCTGTAGTCCAGACCATAATCCACTGTCCCCTGCAAGTACCGCAAAATGTGTTTTGCAGCCACCCAGTGAACCTTCCTAGGCTCACACATAAACTGACTCATCGTGTTGACTGCAAAACAGATATCTGGTCTAGTGTTGACCAAATACATCAAGGAACCAATCAGTTGCCTGTACAATGTGGGATCCACCAACTCGGAATCCGAAGTATGAAGCTTCTTCCAGTTGGTGATCATCGGTGTCGACATGGGTCTACAATCCTCCATGTGGAATCTGCTAAGGATGTCCACAATATACTTCCCCTGTCCCAGGAAGAAATGCCCCTCCTCCTGCCACACCTCCAAACCCAAAAAGTAATGCATCAAGCCAATGTCCTTCATCTCAAACTCCGTCGCAAGATCTCTCTTGCAAGTGCTCTATGAGTCTCTCTGCACCTGTAATGACCAAGTCATCCACCTACAACACCAGAATGAGAGGCTCCTCACCTATCACAATAAAGTAAAGGTTCGGATCTGCCTCACTCTTTGTGAAACCCATCCCCTGCAAATAAGTATCTATCCTGGAGTACCAAGCTCTGGGAGCTTGCTTCAGGCCATAAAGGCCTTCTTCAGTCTACACACATGGGACTCCTTCCCATGCACCTCAAAGCCCTGTGGCTGCTCAATGTACACCTCCTCCTGTATGAAGCCATTGAGAAATGCGGTCTTCACATTCATCTGGTGGATCTTCCAACCCATCTCTGCTGCTATCGATATAATGGAGCGAATCGAAGTATATCGAGCCACGGGAGCGAAGGTCTCCTCATAATCAACTCCCTCTACCTGGGAGAACCCTCTAGCCACAAACCTCGCTTTGAATTTCTCAATGCTGCCATCTGCAGCATGCTTTACCTTGTAAAGCCATCTGGAAGTAACCAGGGACTTGCCCTCAGGCCTCGGCACCACCTCCCAAACATCATTCTTCATGATAGAAGAATACTCCTCCTGCATGGCCTCTCTCCAGACCTGCTGGCTAGCTGCCTCCTCATAGCTAGAAGGCTCAGAGTCAAGGATGCTGGTAACCATTGCCATATAGCTACAAAGTCTCTCAGGTGGTCTACTCTCTCTGACCGGCCTCTTCGGCTCAGCAACAGATGTGTCATCTCTCAAGGTGTCCTGAAGCCACTTGGGCTTCCTCTTCCCTGAACATGCTTCTCCCATAGGAGAATGAAACTCCTCCTCCTCATCACCATCAGTAGCCTGAACTCCTGA
>APFE031696645.1:2645-70415 GCA_000404065.3 Pinus taeda | reverse complement strand
GGACACACAACTGCATAGTGTCCCATCTTTTGACAATTCCAACACTTCACCTTGGAATAGTCCTTCTGTGTGTTTACCTGTTTACCTTTACCTTTGCCTTTGCCCCCACCACTGCTTGTGAAAGCCTGCTTCTTCCCTTTGCCTTTCTTGCCTCCTGCCATCAGTGCTACATCCTCATCCTGCTCAACTGGCTTGGCTGCCCCAAGCTGACCTTTCCTGATCTCTGTCTGAATGCAATCATCCCAAAACCTCTCCCATGTGGGAAGGGTCTCACGTGCACAAACCCATTAGCAAAGTTCATCCATGAACGGGGGAGGCCATTTACCGCAATCCGCACCAACTCAGTGGGTGGAATGGCCTCTCCAATCGCTGCCAACTCATCTCTCACATTAGTAATCTTAGTGAGATATCCAGCTGCACTATCATTACCCATATTAATGTTTTTCAGTTTCTCCTTCAGAATTATTTTCCGGTTCTCATTGGTACTCTGGTAGAGATTGGAAAATGTTGTCCACATCTCATGGGCATTTCTCTTTCCTCTTACATGAGGAATGCAATGGTCTTTGATTCCGTCTAGAATCAACCTCTTCCCCTTGTTGTTCTTTTTATTATAAGCAACCAACTGAGTAGCATCGGTAGGCACAACAACAGGGGTCTGTGTGGTATGCACCATGATATCCCAGACTTCTGCCTCCTCAAAGATACTCTGCATTCTCTCCTTCCAAACGCTGTAATTTGTATGCCCATCCAACCTATCCTCCACCCTCAATCTCAATGACATCCTGTTGTCCTAAAACTGAAAAATAGCACTGCTGTAGTAAAGATAAAACTTGTTGTTTATGAAAAATCATTTTGCTGGAATTTTCTGAGTGAAAAATCAGCAGCTGTATTTTTTCTCTTTTGCTGTCCCAAACTACCCTTCAGCACTCAAGCTCTGATACCATGTAAAAATTTCTGTTTTCCCACCCCGGTTTTCAGTTTCTCCTTATTTCTCCCATGTAGTTAAATGCCATTTTCCATAACATACATTCAACAGGCTGGAAAAAATAAATTTGCTGAAAACACAAATTCTGGAAAATTTACAAAATGCTAGAAATTGCAGAAATAAAAATCAGCAATAATAAACAACTATTTAAACACATTAAAACACTGATATTTTTTGTCAATGTGACCCTTGAAAAACCCCCTACAACTCTTGGGGAAAACCAATTTGAGAGCTCTTCTTTATTTCTGAAAAAAGCTTTTTTACAGCAAAAAAATATTCAGCAAAAATCAGCAAGCAAACTTTTACAACTTATCTCAGCCTTGCTGAAAAACTGTCCTGCTGAAACTTCGTTGTTGTTACTCCGCTGCTGATACTCCGCAGCTCACTGTTCAGAAATCTCCCTTGCTCTCTTGCTCTCCTTCTCTCAATCTGCTCATGAAAAAATTGAATCGAATGTGATCTTTTCCTCCTTTTCCTCCCTTAATATAACTCCAAATGACTTTTGGGTGATCCCTAAATCCAATGGCTGAAATAGATTTAGATCAATGGTTGAGATTAAATGCTCATTTAAATCTCACTTTCTATTTTTTAATTCACCCTACTTTAATAAAGACCCACTTAGTCATTTATTTCCCAAGTCACTTTTCCTTTCTAATTTTTCATTGACTTTATAAAAGTCACTTTAAAATTAGACTTAGTAACTTTATCACTTAAAGTCACTTTTAAATTAGATTTTAACTTTATAAAAATTATAAAGTCACTTTAGGAGAAAAATTAAAATCTTTTGGACACTTTTCCCTAGGCCAAAGATCAAAGCCTGAGGGAACCACCTGTCCTCCGGTACCAAATTTCAACAAATTATGGAGACAGACAGTTACACTTAGACATAGAGAATATTTGGTGAGAGTTACAATTCGAATTGAATGAGGAAGTTACAATTGCATTTAATGAGTTACACTTTTGTCATACATTGAATTAGTGATGGAGAGTTACATTATCTTAAGTATGGAGTTACTATTTAATTCCAAGAAAGAGGTTTGATTTTCCAAGTAAAAGATTTTCAATTTAATTTACTTATTCCATGAGAGAATTCGATTTTATTTTTTTTATTAATTCATTAAAGGTAAATGACTTTAGGCTATTTTATAAATAATAGTATCATCATAATAATAATACTAGTAAGGATAAATATATTAATACTTGACTTGCATAATCATGATTGATTTGATTTTAAGGTGGATTCTATATGTCAAGATCATCCTTGATCATTTAGACATTACTTTCTATTTTTGGAAAATCACTTCCAAATTGAGATGTGACTTGATATATTTTGGAAAGTCATATTAGAATTCTTAGAAATGAAATTTTATTATAGGTGGTTCAAACAGAACTGAAAGATATGATTTATTTTAGAAAAAATTCATTCGAGCTACCAAATTTTAACACTCCCTCTCTGCTATGGAGGAATTTCTTTCTGCAACAAAGATCTTTGCTTCCTCTGATCTCATTCATTCAACTCAACACAACTTTGCTCTAAAACATCTGTAACAATGAAGTCGCAATCTAATGAAGAATACTCCACTTGACACAAATTTAGAAAGGAAAGGATCATGACATGTCACATAGATAAAGATTACACTCAACCAATTTTTATCTCAAAAATTAGGTGATAGAACACAGGTATCACATAGACAAGACTCAAACAAGTCACACAGACAATAATCAAACACAACCAAGTGTAAAGTGTCGGAACACTTGCATCCTAGACAAGTCTCACTACACCTATTGGCCAGATAGCTGACTCTTCCCACATCCCAAACTATGGGTCGAATACATACTGAGGCCTACTCTTGTGGGACACACTACACAAGAGGTCCCTCATCCTCAAGAGCTTTCCGACATCATTCCCTAATCCTATGAACTCTAACAGGGGGGAAAGGCAGCTCAATTTTCTCGATTAGCTGTGACGGCTTCCGGGAAGGATCACGTCCATAAGTCCAAGTTGCTCTCTAAAAACCAAGAACTTTCCTTTTGGTAAAGGCTTGGTAAGAATGTTCGTTATCTGATCATTAGTGGAGATGTGATGGAGCTTCATTGCTCCTCTCGACACCATATCCCAGATATAGTGATACTTGATCTCAGTATGCTTGGACTAATCATGAAACACAAGATTTTCTGCAAAACGAATCCCACTCTTATTGTCACAATATATAATTGTTGCGTCTGGAACTTGTTCAAACAGTGCCCCAAAAATCTTTCTCAGCCAAATGCCCTCATAGTTAGCCATGCTAGCAATAATGTACTCAGCATCAATTGTACTCAGTGCAAAGGACTTTTGCTTTCTGCTCATCCAAGAGATCATGGCAGATCCCAAGCTAAAGCAGCACCCGGAAGTGTTCTTTCCATCAGCAGAGTTACCAGCCCAATCAGCATCAGTATATCCATGAAGTCTTACATTTTTAGCAGTGTATTTCAATCCTAGATTGATAGTTCCATGCAAGTATTTGAGTACATGTTTGCAGCAATCCAATGGGCATGAAAGGGATCAATCATGTGTTGATTAAGGTGTTTACAGCAAAGCATATGTTAGGACCAGTGTTTACTGAAAACATCAAAGCACCAATGAGTTGTCTATACTATATGGATTTGCCAAACTAGGTTCTGCAACTTTGCCACATAATTTCTTAAAGTTCATTTCCATAGGAGTATGCATGGACTTACATTCTACTATAGCAAATATTTCAAGAACCTTAACAACATATTTTCCTTGAGAAAGATAAATTTCACCAAATCTTTACCAAACCTCTAAACCCAGAAAGTAATGCATCAAACCAAGATCTTTCATTTGAAATTCAGAAGCTAACTCCCTCTTACACTGGAGGATATGAGGTTCTCCTCCTGTCAAGAATAAATCATCAACATACAATACCAAAATCAAAAGTATATCTTGGACTATCTTGAAGTAGAGGTTTGGGTTTGCACTGCTTCTTGTGAAACCAAGCTTTATCAAGAAGCTATCAATGTGAACATACCAAGCTCTTGGAGCTTGCTTCAGCGCATATAAGGATTTCTTCAGTCTGCATACATGAGTTTCCCCGTCATGCTCTTCAAAGCCTTGTGGTTGTTCCACAAATAACTCTTCCTTGAAGAAGCCATGCAAGAAAGTAATTTTCACGTCCATTTGGTGAAGAGTCCATCCCTGGCTAGCAGTGAAAGGCAACAACCGATCGAATAATAGTATATCGAGCTACAGGTGCAAAAATCTCATCGTAATCCATTCCCTCTTTCTAAGAGAAACCTCTAGCTACAAAACTAGCCTCATATTTTTCACTACTATCATATGCACCATATTTAATTGTTAATCTTAAACAACCATTTAGAAGTGACAACAGATTTACTTTGAGTTCTAGGAACCACTTTCCAAACATCATTCTGAATGATGGACTCGTATTCTTCAGTCATGGCATCTTTCTAGACTTGTTCTTTTCCAGCTTCCTCAAACGTGAATGGTTATGCCCGAATGATGTTGCTCAGGAGTCTTATTGTTTAAGGCCTGGTGAGGAGTTCTGTTTTACCCATAAAAAGAGGTATTTAGAGGTTCTCCCCACAAAAACTTTGGTAGTTTTTGAACATGCAGCATAGCTCTGACTGCTTCAATAATGGTTCTATTCTTCCTTTCTTCCAACGTCTTTGCAACGATCATTAAAATCAGTGGAGGTGAACTCTCCCCCATTATCATATTTAAAAGCTTTGATCAACTTTCCAGTTTGATTTTCAATCAGAGCCTTCAAATCTCTGAACATGTCAAATGCTTCCACTTTCTTTTTCAAAAAGAATATCCATGTCTTGCGAGAAAAATCATCAACAAAAATCATGAAATACAAGTAGCCACCAAGAGAAGTAACAGGCATAGGTCCACGTAAATCACAATGTATGAGCTAAAATTCTTAACTAGATTTTGTTTTGCTTGAAGAAAATGGTCCCTTTATATGCTTTCCACTTGCACATCTTGGGCAAACTCCTTCATTATCCATTTTGATCTCAGGCATTCTAAAGACCATCTTCCTTACATGAAGGCTTTGTAGTGTAGGTAAGAAAATCTTCTATGTCATAGCTCACACTGAAGATCGGTATCATGCACCAGTTCATAAATGGGTTTACCATTGACTTTGTAAAGTCCTTCACATCTTGATCCAAGAATGAAGGCTTCTCTCATACTTGAGTTCAAAAGCCAAGTTAGAACTTTTCCATTAATAAAAGCAACTTTCATTCCTTTATCTTCTAGAGAAAATATGAATACAAGATTCTTTTTCAAACCAAGTACATAAACTTCTTGCAAAAAAATAGATTTGTCATCATCTACTAAAATGAAACTTAACCATAACCTTTCACTTGGTGAGTAGAATTATCTCCAAGGATAAGATTTAAATTAATCTCCCTCTCAACTAGATTAGAGGGTGTTTCTTTGTAACAAGTGAAATGTTTAAAAGCACCACAATCAACTAACTAGCTATCAAATGAATCTACAAAAGACGAACTAGAAAGAGCAGAAACAAGAAAATATTCGGATTGAGTTTCTACTGCATTATTTCTATATCTTGGATTTCATGTTTTCTTAGGATGCCCTTTTCTTTGATTTTCAGAAGAGTCTTTTCTATAATCAGATTTGTTTTCTAATCTAGGTGCTCTTCTTATTTCTTTACAATCATGAGCAAAATGACCATGCTTTGACAGTTAAAGCATCTAACTTTTGACATGACTAAATTCCCTTTATTTTATTTGAAAGCAAATTTCTTTTTATTACCTTTTTTTCTCTTGTCATAGGCTAAAAATGCATTAGGTTCTCCTTCTTCAAGATCTGAAATTTTCCCTCTAGAGATCATTCTAACCTCTTGGATACACTTTCCCAAGAGATCATCAAATGTGGGAATAGTGTTGATATTGATAATGGTGGTGATAAAAGTCTCCCAAACAAGAGAAAGGCCTCCAAGTGGAATCAACACCATTTTTTTGTCAGGTACAACTTCACCAATTGTTGACAGTTCATTCCTTATTTTGGTCATTCTAAGGAAGTATGCTTGAACCATCTCTCCTCTGTTCATCTTGATGTCCTTCTGTTGATTCTTCATGGCAATAATCTGGTTCAAGTTACTAATTGCAAACATGTCAATTAGTTTGTCATACATTTCTTTAGCTTTCTTCAAACCAGAAACATAAGTAGTGAGATGATCACTAAGGGAATCAAGGATAATTTTCCTAGCTTTGATTTCACCCTTTTTGTGTTTGGATTTGACATCAACACTTGAATTCTCTAGTGGATCAGCTATTGTGCCTTAAACATATTCTAGAACTTCGTGTTCTTCAAGAGTGATATCTAGCCTTATTTTCCACGGACCAAAGTTTGAAGCATCATTTAGCTTCTCCTCTACCTTGAAGTAGGACGAAGTCATCTTGATCAGAAAACTTTGGCAACAAGTGGGGTCTCCTTGGACTTGTCTTCACCAAGGCTCTGATACCATGTTAAAATATGAAAGTTCTATGCAGAAATTTAAAAGTTCTTTGCAGAAATGTGAAAGTTCTATGCAGAAAATTGAATGTACTTTGCAGAAAATTGAATGGCACTGAATGTACTTTGCAGAAAGCTTAATGTACTTTGCAAAAAACTGAATGTACTTTGCAAAAAGTTGAATGTGTTTTGCTTTAAGTTGAATGTACTTTGCAGAAAACTAAATGTACTTTGCAAAAAACTAAATGTTCTATGTTGTTGTAATTACTTATAATGCACATTTCTTCTTCTAAACTTTTCACATCAACGATTGTAGGTAGAACATAAACTTAAGAATCATATGAAGACAACCAAGCACAAATATAAGACATTGAGAGTTAGGTCCAATGACCAAAGCAAAACCCACAAGGGGAAAAGTCAAATGATTCTTCTTCTATTAGATTTCTTCAATTGTTTAGCAGAGTAGAGAGAGAGAGAGAATGAGAATGAATGAAGTCACCAATGTCTGATCAACTTGTAGTTGAAGTGCTCTTGCTCTTTGCTTGAAGATCTCCTTTTCTTGATCAGATTTTGTCCTTCACACTTGCTCTAGCTCTTCCCTTGCTCACACATTTGTCTTGCACACACTCAACACTAGTTCTCCATCTTCATAATGAACATACTACTTTCAACTCTCACTTGTTCTTGCTTAAATAGATGAAAAAGGAAGAGTTGCAAAATGAATTCATGGCTTGAGCCAATAATAGGAGAATTGAATTCCATTAAGGAGGAGTTACTTGAGAAAAAGTGTAACTCATCCCAAGAATAGAGAGAGAGATACACTTCCCTTGAGGAGTTACAATTTGAATTATGGAGAGACAGAGAGTTACATTTAGACATGAGAGTATTTGGTGAGGGTTACAAATCGAATTGAATGAAGGAGTTACAAGTGCATTTAATGAGGAGTTACATTTTTGTCATACATTGAATTAGTGAGGGATAGTTACATTCTCTTAAGTGTAGAGTTATTATTTTATTCCAAGAGAGAGGTTTGATATTACAAATAAGAGATTCTCAATTTAATTTACTTATTCCATGAGAGAATTTGATTTATTTTTTATTAATCCATTGAAGGTAAATGACTTTAGACTATTTTATAAATAATAGTATCATGATTTATAATAATAATTATACTAGTAAGGATAAATATATTTATTATTGACTTGTATAATCATGATTGATTTGATTTTAAACTGGATTCCATATGTCGAGGTCATCATTGATCATTTGAACATAACTTTCTATTTTTGGAAAGTCACTTCCAAATTGAGATGTGACTTACTATTTTTGGAAAGTCATATTAGAATTGTCAAAAATGAAATTTTATTATAGGTGGTTCAAACAGAACTGAAAGATATGATTTCTTCTAGGAAAAATTCATCCCTAATCTGCCAAATTTTAGCACAAAACACAATTCTTCTTAGTTCTTCAACAAGAATAGGGCTCCCATACCTGGAAAAAAGGCCCTTTTACAATGCTCAATAAAATGCCAAATACAAAGGAAAACTTACACAAAAAAAGCATTTTTCCTTATTATTGAAACCCTCCTTCGTCTCCATGCCACAGTCTGCTCACTGTTCATAGTTCCTGTGACTATCCAATCACTAGAAATCAAGGGAAAACTTAGCTCTCCAAGTTGTCCAAACACTGTTGTAACTCAGCCCTTTTCTGTTGTCCAAATAAGGGGCAAACTTAGACCTTCCCTATTGTCCAAAAAGGGGTAAAACTCAAACCTTCTTTACTGTCCAAACAGGGGCAAAACTCACCCCTTCTTTGTTGTCCAAATAAGAGCAAACTCAACCCTTCTCTTGTGTCCAAACATGGGCAAACTCAACCCTACTCTGTTGTCCAAATAGGGGCAAACTCATCCCTTCTCTGCTATCAAAGTGATAACATACTCAGCATGCTTACTGGCCTACCTAAGACCTACTCGGCCTTCTCAAAACAACCCTGGTCAGGCCCCTCAGCCATCCACGGATCCTCTCTGCCTTCCACAAACCCTCTCGGCCCTCTCAACCTTCCTCAAGCGTTCTCAACCCTCCACAAGTTTGAGTTTTACTCAACCTTCTCCTCTACAAGATTCTCTCTTGCCAACCACAAGAGTGAATCAACCAATCCTTGTACTTATACTTTTCTAAAAGGGTGCAATACCATGGGTCTATACCATGAGTTATCAAAATACCATGGGTCTATGTATGCAAAGCCCCATCACTTAGCCCAGTTGCACCGCACGTGAGAATACTCCCAATGTTGCCACCTGGAAGTAGGATGTATTATCATAACACCACCTGAAAGTGGCTCTACCTTCAAACCTATAACACATTTCCTCCCTTGATCCCCTACAATAGCTACTCCATATGACACAAAAGCAATTTTAGTTGTATGACAGGGGCCCTTGTTCAAAGATATCCTACTCTTAGAAGCCTCTCACTCCTAAACATCCAGCATGGCCACCTTGTACAAAAACACCCTACACCAGAAGGTTGTCTTCCTCTGAGTTATTGACTCCCTCTAAGCATGTTGACTCCCTCTAAAGACTAACTCCCTATGAGCCTACTCATTCCCTCTGACTCCAGATCGCAAGCCTTCTCAACCCTCAAGGTCTCTGCTTAACCTTCACTCCAAGTTTCTCACATGGATCTCTAATGGCTATCTCAACCCTCTCACCATCTCAATCCTACCTTCTCGGCCCCTGTCCTCTCAAAGGAACAGATATGGCTCTTACTCGGCCCCTCCAAATTCAGGTCTCTTCACAAGACCTTCACACCTTTATCATAATAAATCTCTCATTCGCTTGTGCTAATCTCCCCTTAATATCCTAGCACATCCGATGAATGAACCTCTCATCCATTTCTCTCTATATATGCACCAAATTGCAATTGTCCATAACTACCCATGTGACCGATCTACTCCATGTCTCACTAGGACTATTGATCCTAGCCCTCACGACCCATACAAGTAGTATGCCATATTTAGCCAATGCAAGCCTTCTCTTGTGTCCAAACAGGGGCAAACTCAGCCCTTCTCTTGTGTTCAAATAGGGGCAAACTCTACCCTTCTCTGTTGTCCAAATAGGGGCAAACTCAACCCTTCTCTGTTATCACAGTGACAACATACTCAACAGCCTTACTTGGCCTACCTATGGCCTACTAGGCCTCCTCAAAACAACCCTACTTAGGCCCTTTCAACCCTCCACGGACCCTCTTTGCCTTCCACAGACCCACTCAGCCCTCTCAACCCTCCTCAAGCCCTCTCGATTGTCCACAGGTTTGAGGTCTACTCGACCTTCTCCTCCACAAGATGTTCTCTTGCCAACCACAAGAATGAATCACTCATCCTTGTACTTATACTTTTCTAAAGGGTGCAATACCATGGGTCTATACCATGAGTTATCAAAATACCATGGGTCATCAGAATACCATGGGTCTATGTGTGGAAAGCCCCATCACTTAGCCAAGTTGCACCACACATGAGAATACTCCCAATGCTACCACCCGGAAGTGGGTTGTATTCTCATAACACCACCTGAAAGTGACTCTGCCTTCAAACCTAGAACACATTCCCACCCTTGATCTGCTACCATAGCTACTTCATATGACACAAAAGCAATTCTCGCTATATGACAAGGGGCCTTCTTCAAAGATATCCTGCTCCTAAACATCCGACTTGGACATCTTGGACAAAACATCCTATACCAAAAGGTTGTCTTCCTCTAAGTTGCTAACTTCCCTCTAAGCATGTTGACTCCCTTTGAAGACCCTCTTAAGCTTACTCACTCCCCCTAAAACTTGACTCCCTCTGACTCTAAATCGCAGGCCTTCTCGACCCTCAAGGTCTCTGCTTGACATTCACTCCAAGTTTCTCACTTGGATCTCTAAAATCTATCTCAACCCTCTAACCATCTCAATCCTACCTTCACGGCCCTTCTCCTATCTCAACCCTCTGACCATCTCAATCCTGCCTTCTCAACCCCTCTCCTATCACAAGAACAAATATGGCCCTTACTCGGCCCCTCCAAGCTCAAATTTCTTCACAAAACCTTCACACCTTGATCATAATGAATCTCTCATTCACTTGTGCTAATCTCCTCTTAATATCCTAGCATATCCGATGAATGAATCTCTCATTCACTTGTGCTAATCTCCTCTTAATATCCTAGCATATCTGATGAATGAATCTCTCATTCATTTCTCTTTATCTATGCACCAAGCTACAATTGTCCACAACTCCTCGAGTGAACGATCTACTCCATGTCTCACTAGGCCTATTGATCCTGGCCTTCACAACCCATACAAGCAACCTGCCATCAAAACACCAATTCTACCTACAATAGTTCCTGCAACTCCCTCTAATAGCTATCAATTATACAAATCTCAAATCCAATTGCCCTTCTCAAAGGTCGTGTTTTGATACCATGTTAGATGCGCACACACTAGATTCGGTAATAGTCTCAAATTAAATAATTAATTGAAACACGTTGATGTACCTAACAAGAAACAGACCTTCCACAGTGAAACTTATAGAACCAGCGATCATATCATGCATAGTAAACAGAATTTCAGCCCCAAAACACAATTCTTATTAGTCCTTCAACAAGAACCTAGGGCTCCCATACCAAAGAAAACAGCCCTATTACAATGCTCAATAAAATGCTAAAAACAAGGGAAAATTTACATAAAAAATAAAAAACCCTTAAAACAGCCCGATTACAATGCTCAATAAAATGCCAAAAACAAGGGAAAAATTACACAAAAAATAAAAAACCCTTGCCCTTACTATTAAAACCCTACTCAATCGTCATGCCACAATTTGCTCACTATACTTGCCACAGTCTGCTCACTGTTGGCTATGGTTGTCCAATCACATGAAGTCAAGGGCAAACTAAGCCCTCCTTTGTTGTCCAAATAGGGGCAAAAATAAGCCCTTCTTTGATATCCAAACAGGGGCAAAAATAAGCCCTTCTCTGATATCCAAACAGGGGTAAACTTAGCCCTACTCTATTGTCCAAATGGGGGCAAACTCAGCCCTTCTCTGTTGTGCAAACAGGCACAAACTCAACCCTTCCATGTTGTCCAAACAGGGGCAAACTCAACAGTCTTCATTGGCATGTCTAAGGTGTTGGAATCACGATTTTCGTTGGACCAAAACCCAACAAGCATTAGTCTCTGCTATAATCGCCAGAGCTAGGATCCACAAGAAGCGGTTAGTCCATGTCGGGAAACACATGGGGAGCGTTGAACCCAATGTCCAACAATCTCCCCCGTAGTGTGAGCCAAGTGAGTTTCAAACTCGAGACATGTCATTAGACCATAATCCGCAGGCATTAGTCTCCGCTACAATCGGCAGAGTTAGGATCCACAAGAAGCAGTTAGTCCATGTCGCGAAACACACAAGGAGCGTTGAACCCAATGTCAAACAATCTCCCCCCCAACGTGAGCCAGGTGAGTTTCAAACTCGAGACACGTTGCTCTAATACCACTTGTTGGAATTACGATTGTCGTTAGACCAAAACCTGCAAGCATTAGTCTTCGCTACAATTGCCAAAGTTAGGATCCACGAGAGGCAGTTAGTCCATGTCGCAAAACACACATGGTGCATTAAACCCAATGTTCAACATAAGGCCTACTTGTCTTCCTCAAAACAACCCTACTTGAGGCTTCTAAACCCTCCATAGGCCCTATCAGCCCTCCTCCACAAGATACTCTCTTGCCAACCATAATAATGAATCACTCACCCTTGAACTTATACTTTTTCAAAGGGAGCAATACCATGGGCTATCAGAATACATGGGTCATCAAAATATCATGGATATATGGGTGCAAAGTCCCATCACTTAGCCCACTTGCCCCACACATGACAATACTCCCGATGCTACCCAAAACATCAACATCGAAGATATCCCAGCAAGGGCCAAGGTGTAGTCATCAAAAGGTTCAATAAGAAGCATTGTTGATAGAAAGCTAATGGCAACCCACGTTGTAGACTAAGCATCCAAAACATCTTAGACAAAGTGCCAAAAAGAGACCCACAACAAAACACCATCAGCAACTTAACTCGCCAGTGATGTTTAACCTTGTCAATTTTAAGTTGTCAATTGACAAACACCTTCATGTTCTATTTTAAATTTGAGCATACCTGTCACCATCTTCGTTGCATCGAGTAGAGCCTTATAATGTAGATGAGCAAACCTCCGGTGCCATAATTCGAATTGAAGAGGTGTCGCAAGACATAGCTCCCAATGGGCTTCCTCCAACTTGATATAGGCTATCAACCCTGAATCTAAGAGTAAATGTTTCTTTGAAATTTATATTACAAACACGTACCTTTCCATCAATGAATGCCACCTTGAATCCTTTGTCTTCCATTGTCGAGATAGATACCAAGTTTTTCTTTAGATCAGGTACATATAGTACTTCTTGTAAGTTGTATATGAATGGTGTTACCTTGATTTAATTGAAGAGTAACATTTCCAACTCCCTTCACGGGATAGGTGGCATTGTTCCCAAGAATGATTTTCCAATTTGTATCATTTTCTATCAGATTTGAAAGAGCTTCCTTATACCCAGTGAAGTGCCTTGAGGCACCACTATCAATTAACCAATTTTCCAAGGTATCCAGTGGAGATGCAGTAGAGAGGGCAGATATAAGATAAAATTATTTTTGCTTGTTATCAACAACATTAGATTCATCATACCTGGAGTTTCTTGATCTTTTGGGAGGTCGGCCATTTCCATGTTGAGTAGTGGGAGCATTCCTTTTTCCTTTGTTGTTGAATCTGTCATTCCTTTAATTGTTGTTGGCCCTGAAATTGTTGTGGTTGTGGTTGTGGTTGTGGTTGTCATCATCATGAGGTGTATCCCTTCTATTAGGACACTCCCTCGCATAGTAGCCAAACCTGTTATAAATGAAGCATATGCCCTTCCTTCCATCTCTGAATCCCGGTCTTCCTTGACATTGCTTCTTTGAACCTGCATCATTCTTCTCTTTAGCATGAGAAGAGAATGCAGTAGGTTCATTCCTATTTGAAGGCATGTCCATTTCCATCATCCTTGTCTCTTCTTGAGAACATCTAGTCAGCGATTCTTCAATACCTAAAATCCTGTCGTTGTTGAGGATAGTAGTGTTGAACACATGCCATTCACGAGGGAGACCTCCAAGGGCAATGAGAGTGAGCTCCCTAACAACAATAACTTCTCCAATTGAAAGAAGATCGTTTTTTATCTCGGTAATCCTCATGAAGTAGGATTGAATATCTTTACCTCTTCCCTTCTTTAAGTCCTTCAGCTTGTTCTTGAGGAAGAGAACTTGGTTTGCATTGCTGAACATGCCAACCAACCTGTCATACATCTCCTTGGATGTGTTCAAATCAGAGATGTATGTAACCAAATGCTTGTTAATAGAATCCTTGATGATCTTCTTTGATTTGACTTCACCTTTCTTGTACTTTGTCTTAGCGGCAGCCAGTGCATTTGAAGGAGGTTTAGTGATCTTTCCTTGCACATAGTACATCATAACATCCTACTCTTTCAGAGTCAAATCAAGAGACATCTTCCATGCATGATAATCAGACTTATCAATGAGTTTGTCATCAGGCTTGAAGATGCGGAGGCCATTGACTCTTGTCCTTGTCCAACAAATATCAGTGATTGCTCTTCTCAATGATTTCTCTTTTCACTCTTGCTTGGGCTTTGTCTTCACCTCAGCTCTAATACCATGTTAATTTTAGATAACAATGGTATGTTCTATGCTTAAGAGAAATTTACTTCAATTTTTCTTATTAGCCCAATATTAATTTCCAGATTAGCAATCACATTAACATGATAGTAAATGCAAATAGAACATAAATGAAAGCAATAGAAAACAAGCCAAGACAAGAGGACACAAGATGTGGCGCATGCTAGGAACAAACCCCAATGTGAGGAAACCCTTTGATCAATTCTTCTTATTATTCTTCAAAAGTTCAGTAAAGAGAGAGTACAATATACAAAATTCACTTGCCCAATCAAAAGTCAAATCTGTCTAGTCAAACAGTTGTCACAAGAAACCCTAACCAAAAAGTCAATGCTGGTCAACATGGCAAAATTTCTACTCCAAATCAGCTCGGTCAAACCCAGTCAACTCGACCTCCAAGAATAGTCTGAGTCAGCCCAAAACAATCACGAAAATATCAGTCAAACTCGAGCAACGCAGAGTCAAACCTGTGGTCAACTTAGAAATGCAACCTGCCCAAACAAAATTTCTCCAAGGAAAAACGCAATCAAACAATGTCAATTGTTGCCCGGTCAATGTTGGTCAACCCTTCTACAATTCGGTCAACCCAGAAAACATAAAATTACAAACTTGTCCTTCGCACGTGTGGAGGAGAGAGGCTACCCAGAAATTCATACACCCAATCAGATGAGGAGAGTGTTTGTGAATGAATGGTCCAAATGAGGTAGATGCTCCTAATTATATGCAACATTGAGGGTGAAAAGACGTGTCTTATGGGCTTCTGAGCCTACATTAGATTGTTGGTCGACCTTGACAATTTGTCCATAAAAGAAATAAATTCATAATTCCATTTATACATGTCAGAATGAGATGATCTTTAGATCAATCCTACACTTCGCGGAAAGAGGAATCCAATAAAAATATCAGCTGCATCATATGAGTTGTCCAAGGTGGAGTTTGGCCCTAGTTTCCAAATTTAACAGCTCTTCCCCCCTGTTTGAGCTCCCGGAGAGAGGAATGGAAACAAAGAGCTCTTGGGGTTTAGGGAACTCTCGACATTGGGTGTGTGTGATCCCTACCCTTTGTGATAGGTTGGGTATCTCCCCTATATTCAGAGTAGGGTGTGTGTGTGATCCTTGTCACTTGTGGCAAGTTGGGTATCTCCCCCTAAGTTTGTGGCTTGACAAAGTATACCCCAATATGCATCCTACTCGCAAGCTAGGCCTGTTGGGATTGCCACCCATCTGGCCAATGGGTGAGGAGACTTGGGTTGTGTGATCCTTACCACTGGTAAGTTAGGTATCTCCCCCAAGGTAGAGCATGCAGGTGTTCTATCACTTGATTCTTGACGATCAAGGTGGGAAGATTAGCGGACAATAGGATGGTTGTGATCCTTACCTCTCATGGTAAGTGGCAACTTGCCTATTGTCATCAAACAATAGGATGGTTGTAATCCTTATCTCTTATGGTAAGTGGTATCTCGCATATTATCATTAAATATAGGGTGGCAGCTTTATCTCCCCTGTGATGATTCTTCTTCTTTAGATCGAGACATCATTGTTCAGCTGAGATGAAGGTCATGGAGCTTGACCTAGAGACCAATAGAGATTGGAAGACCTAATTGATCTCCCCTACCGTCAGTTATGGATTATTATTCTTCTATAAAACAAGATGAGATGAGATGAGACGAAATGAGACAAGATGCAGCAATGATGAGACATCCAAGACGAGACTTATGATGAGGATGGAAATTCCTCCCTAGCTGAGAGGGAGTGTTGAAATTTGGGTAGCTATGGGACGAATTTTCCATGAGAAACCCTACTACCCCTAGGAGAACCCAACTGCCCCATAGGAAAGCCCATCTTACCCCAAGAATAATGCAAATTGGATAAAAGGGAAAAAAATATCATTGGTTGATGTGACAAAATCTAGTTGGGCAACTAAATTATTAAAGCATCATCAAAGAATTTGGTGTATATATATATATATATGAGAATTTTTATTAATATAAAATGAGGTTTCTCATCAAGTCAGCTTTACAAATTAAAGGGGGGTAATATTAATTCTAATGGCACCCCTTCCTCCTCTATCGAATTATATAAAAGGAGACCCTTGGAAGTTGAAACACCTTCAAAGATACATGAATCCTCACATTCTCTAATCTTTGAGTGGTTCGCATTTGTTCGATTGCTCGTTAATCCTGAGGCTCGCATAATTTTATATGGCTAACAGAATGGTGTTTTTATGTGGCCCGTTCATATTTCAAAGGCTCGCAATTATATTTCAATAGTCTGCATTATACTCTATGGTTTGTATTATATTTCTCGGTGTGACTCGCTCTTTGGCTCTCTCTGTATATAACTTGCTCTCTATACAGTAGCTCGCTTGGTGGCTCGCTTTATAGATATGACTTGCATTCAATACTCAGTTTCTCGGATTTGTTCCAGTGGCTCAATCTATGTTTCTTATGGCTCGCATTTGCTCCAGTGGCTCGATCTATGTTTCCAATGACTTGCTCTATGTTTCCTAAGGATCGCGTTTATTCTAGAAGCTCGCATTGTTATCTTTGAAGTTCGCTTTGTATCTCTAAGGCTCGTTCTCTATGGAGCTCGCAATACTAATCCCTGTATGATCAACTCTGAGGCCCGCTATACTATAGTGGCTTGCTATATCTCTATGGCCTGCATTGTTTATACTTCTTTGTGGTTTGTATTCATATCTTTGTGACTCACTGTGTTACATATGTTGGTCATGATTCTCATGGGAGGACGGTTGTAAATCAGAGATACTTGTTTCTTGATATATGACAGTGAACATTGAATGGCAGTGAATGGAAGTAGCCTTGCCCTTGATTTTTATGACGATACCTTGATATATGACAGTAAACTAGTTGTATGATGGTTGGCAATAACCCTATATGACAATAATATGGTAGTGACCTTGAAAGCAATGATATGGTAGTAATCTTGATGGCAGTGATATGTAAGATTGATTTACATGACAGTGCTCTTGGTATAGTGACTTATATGACAATGGACATGACAGTGACCTAATAGTATGAATGACAACACAGTGACCTTGTTGACAGTAAGACAGTGATCCATGTGACAGAGGCATGGTTGTAATCTATGTGACAGTGACTTGGAGACTATGACTGTGATTTTGATGTATGGCAATGACAGTAACCTTGTTGCATAGCAGTGACCTTGATATGACAGACATGACAATGACCTCAAATATGGTAGTGATCTTAATGCATGGCAGCTAAGTTGCACAAAACGGGGAAACGGGTACAAGTTTCTAAAATGGGCACGAGTATGAAATGTGACCCCCCCAAATTTTGGAAACGGGAAACGCAATATATATGTGTGTGTGTGTGTGTATCTTAGGACATTTAAGATATATATATGTGTGTGTGTGTGTGTGTGTATCTTAGGACATTTAAGATATATATATATATATATATATAGACATTTAAGAAATATGTGCAATCATAAAGCATATATGATACATTCTAATTTATTACATTATGATTAAATTGTCAATTGTCAATGCATAAACTATAAGTCTCTAAATTTACATCACATTTACTCATGAATGATCACATAATGAAAATAGCAATATCCAAAATCAGCCATGAGAAATTTCTAATTTCTTGTCTTGAGCTTGATTGGGAGTCTCCTCCTACATAGTCGAACGACCTTAGTGCTCTTGATTAAATACAAATTCCATACCCTAGTACCCTACATGCTCTTGATTATTGGGAGTCTCCCTTGCATAGAGGGCTTGGTTCTCTTGATTAAATACAAGTTCCATACCCTAGTACATGACAAAATCCAATGGAAACATTGCAATCCCCCCAATCCTGAAATCCTGAAAAGTAGATAAGTCTGCTCTATTTTGAGTGAGATCTAATATTCTACTTTCTCCATATGAAATCCAATGAGGGCAAAACCACTCTCAAACATCCTGAGTCATTTCATGGTAATGTTAAAAATTTAAGTAAAAGAGACATTCTCCTTTATTTTTCATAAATAAGCTATGATACAATCATCCAAGTAACATAATGAAACAATAATAGGCTGTATTGGAGAATTGCCAATGATTGAATGTGTTTAAAAATCTCCCACCTTTTCCAGATTGTGCCGATGCCCGCTGTACTATCTGCTCAAAAGTGAGTCTTCCATGCTCCAGCAATCCCTCAAAAAGTGATTCAGACTGCACAGAAACAATAAATTGAAGGATTTGTATCCACATTAACTTCCATTAGTCGGATTAACAGTGAAAAACAAAAGATCAACTGCTATTGTCTGTAATATCCAGCAAGCATCCTATAAAATTAAAGCACAATCAACCACAACCTGGATCAGTTACAACACTTTGTAAAAAATAGCATTCTCCTAGAAATGTCTGTATTCAGCAACAAGAAACTCCTCAAAATAATTTTAAAAATAAAATAATAAGTAATTAAAAAATATGCAGACCAAGAACAAGGAGAGTTTGAAACCAAAAAGATTGATATAAATTGGAATTCGACATCCTACTGAAGGAGCACTTGACGCACTGAGATCCAACACATTAGGAATGTGAAAACAACTATGTTTGTAACTTTGATCTCTGTCAGTTGAGATGCACCAACGGTCAACCTTAGTAGTCTAGATACAGAATATCTAACATGCATAAATACTAACATTCTAGTTCTCTTTCATGTAGCAGGCGCCTCTAGTGCAAGTTAGGTCCTCTTTGACAGTATGCAATGTCGATATCCTAATTTTCACCCAATAATTTCCTTGCAGTTGACATTGCCGACAATCTAAATCGTGTGCAGAGATATAATTATGTTCATGTATATTTGTCTGTGTTTACTTCTTAGAGCCTTTTGAAATCTATCTGGTCTATAAGCCTCTTCTTAAAGTAATTGACAATCGAATTAATTAGATTTAATCAGAAATTTGATAGAGGATGTTAGGCTTTTAAGTTATAATATCTATATAATAGACACAAAATAAAACAACATACCTCCTCGCCGAGGTGTTCTCGCACTAGAGTCAAAAACTTGGGAAACCGCGTCCGATGGAGAATGTTATCAATAAAGGCCACATACTGTGTAAAACTCCTAGCTGCTGCTGGTCCTGTTCATATTGTAATGTGAATCAAACAGAGTTTGATAATCCATGAATCGATAAACCGGAATGAAAATTGAAACAAACTGCATACAAGAGCTTACAGACTGTTCATCTCTTACATCAAACTTGATACAACAAAAAATTGAGGCAATCCAATACAACAAACCCATTTTCCCATGGAAAATTTAAATGGTATGCACCTTCTTCTTGTTCCATTTTGAAGGCCTGGACACAATTGTGTTGGATAAGAACAAGGAGGCAATTCTTCAACTGTGCAGGCGTCAGCTCGGTGAATCGAGCGATTTCTGGTAAAGTTAGAGTTCCTTTGTGAACAAGACAACTGCATACTTTCTGCAAATAACAAAACAAAAGCACAACTGTAATCATCAAAATATTCATAAACCCTATGCCTAATATCTGGCGAAAACCTCCATATGTTTCGTTTGACATTCTTTCGAGCAATTCTGAGAAAAATTCTAAGACTTGCCCCAACGAGGTCGCCGAAATGGCTTGTAATGAGTTCACATGCGAGCTTCTGAGCGTGCCGAGCAACCATTTTTAGCCTGCTCGAGCTCAATATGTTCTCAAATAAACGCTGGGATTTTTCCGCTGGGCCTTGCCAAACCTGGAAGTTAACCAGCAAAATAAAAGCTTCACTCAGACCGCAAATGTAATAACCTTTTTGTCTTTGCCGCCCCTGTATTTTATGATCTTTCTACTGTGAACGAGTTTTTGAACTGTAATATGAACACGCTATGATGACGCACGAGGCATGAACCTGTCTTTTACTTCATTGGCATTGTGTGGTAAATGTCACTTTTGACATACAACGTTTTAAATGTTGAAAAAGTGAGTTTTAATCTAGATGTTAAAATAGGTTATTTTTAGCCTGGTAGAGGTTAATTTTTTTTTTTTTCTTTCTTCTAAAAAGAGGAAAGTCGGTTCAAGTGAGCAGTTAATGTAAGTGTAAATTAAGGTTTGTGACTATATGGTGTAACGGTAGGAAAAATATATACTGTATTGAAGGTAAGTAAATTGAATAATATTAATGGTTAATTGTAATGTTAATTTTTTTTGGCATATCAGCATCATTATGGTGAGAGATAATTTGAGAATGACATTAAATGTAAAGTAATTTTTAAGTGTAATTTTTTGGAATTTATGGTTGGAATCTAGTGAAAAAATTTCTGGCCAAATCTTGATTTGTGTTGTTTATACTGGTTTTTCACTGCATATATGGATTCAACACCCTCAAAAACCCCTAGAGCACTTCGATTATGAAGAGTGTACCTGTCAAACTTGTGATTTCAATGAATCTCTATAATGTCAATAGGGTGTATGTTCAATGATTAGGTGGTGACTAATGATATTCCCTTCCACTAAGGTGCAAATCCTCCATTAACATGTGTTTCCCCTCATGGTTGATATTGCATGTGCAAGCAAGTCATTCCATGTAGTTAGACCAAGTGCAGGGCATAAGTGACTTTAGTCGAGAGGATTCTCCCTGCTTGTGCTTTCTAAGGCAAATGATTGCTTATATATATATATATATATATATATATATATATATATAATATATATATATATATATAACATGTTGAAATAAAGAAAATAAAATTTTCTTATAGCTCGAACTCCTTCTAACATAGCTTATGTATATATCAATGAGAACCAAATCAAATTAGCTAAGATTAAAGTAAAAGAGTGATAGAAATATCACTTTCATCATTGACCAAGATGTCTTGAGGATCTTCCCTCTTAAATGGTTAAACTTGTCAACAAAGCAAGGAGTTATGATTGTGTGTGCAAGGATGAGCATCATGTTAATAGTAACATTAGACTCTTGCATAGCTAAAAAGTAATTGATTATATAGATTGAATAACCACATATGCATGAATGATAGTTACAACCATTGGCATTGACACCATGTATTAGTGTTCAAGGTTAACATTGTTCTATGTTGAAATTTGTTATGATGGTGTGAAGGTGAGTTGCTTTTGTTTGGTGTAAAGTGGGATTTTATGTAGTTAGTGGGAGAGATGTGTGCACAATTTTAGCATGTTGAACTCAACTTGCAATCAACCAATAGATTTAATAAAATTGCTAGACTTGTTTTATTGGATGAATGATTATTCCTAGGCTTGTGTTAGGAATATTAATCATGCTTGGTCAATAGTGATTCTCTTTACACTTGTTTGTGGATGAAGGATTTTATGTTGCATTTGCTTTATTGTAAACCACTTCACTAGTTTGTGATATTGGTCATTTAAATTATGCTCCGTACTTGTGTCCATGAGCTAGTCGGTAATATTACATTATTTAAGGATCAAGTTGCATTGAATGTTATTCCAATTATGGATCATTGCAAGTATGGATTTCTCATTTAATTCCTCATTCAATGTTCAAATTCATCCAATCTAAGTAAACATGCTCAAACTTTAATTGATCCATATGGATATTGGTGGCCACCCGCCTATTCGACCTAGACCCCCCGGTCAGTTTCATCTGTTTCCTTAATTATAGCACAATTTACTATTTTTGGCAGTTTTTCGGGTCATGAACTTCTGGAGCTGTTTTGAGGCCCTAAACGACTTTTTTTGCAACAATTGTTCAACACTCTTTGTCCTCGGAGAAATCTTTCCAACGAGGTATCATACGCGTCAAACGGAGATAATATGACCAAGTTACGACCCCGGGAAGTTTCCTGCCCAATTAACCCCAACGGGGCCCATAAACTCTTGGTGTTACATCTCCTCGGGTTAGGGTTTTGGTTGTTTAGGGTTTTCTCTTATTATTCAATAATAAAAAGGCCCTTGAGGCTCATTGTAACTCAATTGAAAGGCATGTAGCCGCCACATCTCTTTTGAAAGATAAGTTATCTTATTTCCATTCTATTTGTAAGCATAGTTTAGTATTTTTTTATTGATGAAATGAAGTGTTTTTCTGCTGCATCTATGTGTTTATGATTACATGTTTACATTGTTGCGTTCCTATTTAAGTTCGGATCAGTGGTATCAGAGCGGTCTGCTCCTTCTCTGTTTTTCTTTGCATGTCCCTAACGAGGTCAGGGTATAAGGAGTTAAGGCTTGATCTGGTTGAACCATTACAGGATCAGTCTCGCAAAGCCTAACGACCTCCCATAGTGGAAGAAAAGAAAGACGAGGGGGCATGAGATCCTTTCAAACTATTGCTCGAGGAAGCCCTCGAGTGACAGAGGGATGCGATGATGGATAACTTTTCCCAGATCCTTCGACGGCTACCCACAGGCGATGCATCTTCATCCAGCAGGCACTCTGGTGGCACCACTCCTTTTAAGGTACAAGTTAACTTCGATATTCCCATATTTGAAGGCCCCATAGATGCAGACAACGTAGATAAATGGTTAAATGTATTGGAAGCATATTTTTCAGTTCATGACTTTTCCAATCAAGAAAAGATTATGTTTGCACCTCTTAAAGCCGCCCCACATGTCAAGGACTGGTGGGAAACCTGCTGTGAACAAAAGGACGAGAGTGAACCCTTGTTGTTTTCAGATGCACCCACTTAGAATTATTTACGAGATGCCATCAAGGAATAGTATTACCCTATCAGGAGCTATGAAGATAAATACATAAAGTGGACCATGCTACGGCAAGGAAGGGACCAAGATGTATCAGAGTTCACAAATACTTTCCATACCCTTCGCACGAAGTTGGGTATCAAGGATACTGAGTTGCATTTGGTGCTCAAGTACCGTGGCTGTCTACACAAATACATATAGGATGAGATGGAGTTCCTAGACATTTCCGTGCTCGACACAGCGTATCAGTATGCTATAAAGATTGAGCAGAAGTTTAAACAGAAGAAGCGGGACTTTGGATCTGCAAATCCAAAGCAAGGAAAAGGCACCCCCAAACCACAAAACAAGGGACCAAGCCAAGGCGAGGCTATCCAGTACAGCCTGTCGAAGCCGCAAGCAAATAACAACACCATGAAAATGAAGAAGGACATGAGAAAATGGTGTGAGTTCCATGAGAGCTCCACTCACAATACAAGGGAGTGTCGGGCCAAGCAGTCACTGGTGGATCACCTGAAGGCTTCTGAATCAGACGCAGGTTCTGACTCTGAATTAGAACCCGATAAGGGGACTAACAAAGGGAAGCGGATCATTAATGCGGAGACCAGTGCCACTGTGGCCACCACAAAGATCCAAAAAATTGAGCCTGAAGATCCAGAGGTGGGGGAACGCCTCTTCCACTCACAAATGTGGCTGAAGGGTTCTCCACTGCAATTCATTGTCGACAGCGGGAGCCAAAAGAACCTCATTTCAGCAAAAGTTGTGAAGCTGATGGGCCTAAAGACTACAACACATCCACAGTTGTACACCATCGTGTAGCTTCACCAAGGACGAGATCTTCACGTCAGCCAACAGTGCCACCTTCCCTACAACATCAAGCCCTTCATGACTGAGGTAACGTGTGACATTTCTCCTCTTGAAATTTATGATGTATTGTTAGGACAACCATACTTGTGGAAGCGACATGATGTATATGAGTCTAAACGTCGTTCTGTGATTATTACTTTGGCTAATAAGTTGCACACGATACCAGAGGTAGCCCCGCCTACCACCATCTCTTTGATAGATGCAAAGCAATGCAGTAAGATCGTTCCCTAGACTAGGAAATTTGTTTTCCTTATGATTCACCCCCAAGGCAAGAAGAAGATTGCCATGGCTTCCAGGCAAGGCTTTTCTGCACAACAGGAGCAAATGGACAAGGTCATGAAGGAGTACAGGGATATTTTCACCTCACCCACAAGGGTACCTCTGCACTGTCAGGTCAAGCACTCCATCGATCTAACCCTGGGCGCGCCACTGCCTAATGGACCAATCTTTTGACACTCTGTTCTGGAGAACAATGAGATCAAGAGGCAGATTTAGGAACTACTGCAAAAGGGCACATTAGGCCAAGCTCATCACCCTGTGGGAGACTAATTGTATTGGTACAAAAGAAGGATGGAACCTGGAGGCTCTGCATTGACTATTGGGCACTGAACAAGATCATTGTCCAAAATAGGTACCCAATCTCACGGATTGATGACCTTCTTGACTAGCTCAGGGGGAGAACATATTTTAGAAAGATTGACTTGAAGTCAGGTTATCACCAGGTGTTTATCAAACCCTCTAATGTGTGGAAGACTACCTTCAACTCCATGGAGGGCCTTTTCAAATGGTTGGTCATGTCATTCCGATTGACGAACGCCCCTGCAACCTTCATGAGACTGATGGAAGACATCTTGCGGCCCTTCACCAATGCATCTTTGGGGGTGTATTTAGATGACATCTTGATCTTCAACCAGAGTTGGGAAGAGAAACCTCAACCATATTCAACACATCCTTCAAACCCTTCAACAACACAAGCTATGTGCTAACTTGGAGAAATGTGCCTTTGGCCTAACCCAGGTTCAATATTTGGGGTACATCGTTGATGAGCAGGGTGTACCTATGGACCCATCCAAGATACAAGTCATTTGGGAGTGGTCAACCCCAACCACTCTAACAGAGCTCTGCATATTTTTGGGTCTTTCCAATTTCTACCGTAGGTTCGTGTTGGGGTTCTCTTATATCACTTGGCCTTTAAGTCAAGTCACCAAAGGCGAAGTAAAATCAAAGTTCTTTTGGTTGGAAACCCAATAATGAGCGTTCTCCGAGTTGAAGAATTGCCTTTGTTTTGCACTAGTGCTCACATTACTAGACCTGCAACAACCATTTGAGATTGAGGTAGATGTCTCTGACTATGTTATTGGTGCAGTTCTTACTCAACGTGGGCATCCAATGGCTTACCACAATGAGACACTTTCAGACACAGTTTGAAAGTACCCCACTTATGACAAAGAAATGTATTCCATTATGCAGATATGTCGTTAATGGAAGCATTACATTCTGGGGAAGGAAACAGTCATCCACATAGATCACTGGCCTCTACAGCTCATACAGACACAAGGGAAGTTGCAGAACAATTGCCATTAGAAATGGTCCACTTGTTTGCAACAGTTCCATTTGAACAATAAGTATAAGAAGGGCAACACCAATAATGTTGTTGTTTGCTTCAGTCGACCACTGGTGATGGTGTTAATCACTGTGCTCTACTCATGTGGGCACTAGACAACGAGGTGGCCGCATCTTTACAAGAGTGATTCAGAATTCGGCAGCATATACCAGACACTCCTAGAAGGGAAGCAAGTTCCAAATTTTCACCTTCAGGATGCACTGTTATGCCACTTGGGACACATATGTGTTCCTTCAAGTGAGCGTGCCAAGATGATTTGGGAGGCACACTACAGTCGTGTCATTGGACATTTCGGACTAGAGAAAACAATGTTGGTATTGCAAAAGTATTTTTATTGGCCGAAACTTCATCGAGATGTTGGGAAGTACATTAGATCCTACACCGCCTACGCCATTGCCAAACCAACCATCAAGAAGCAAGGCATGTATACTCCTCTACCTACTCCTATTCGACCTTGGGAATCTGTCTCCATGGATTATATGTTGGGCCTTCCTTCTACTAAGCACATAAACGATTACATTTTCATGGTCATTGACAAATTCTCTAAGATGGCCATCATGGCAGCCTATAATAAGAGTATCACAACAAAGGCCACTGCTAAGCTCTTCTTTGAGCAAGTGTGGGTACACTTTGGGATCCCACAGTCCATTATCTCAGATCGGGACAACAGATTTCTGAGTGCATTTTGGTCAAATCTCTAATCGATGCTGGATACAAAACTTACTAAGTCCATGGCTTTCCATCCCCAAACTGATGTCCAAACAGAGGTTGTTAACAGGATGATCGTACACATTCTGCGCATGTACAACTTGAAGCCTCCACACACATGGGATGAAAGTCTCCCCTATGTCCAACACAGCTACAACATAGCTCTCCATAGCTCAACGGGCCATAGCCCCTTTCAGGTAGGGCTGGGATTTTAGCCATTATGCCCCATTGATGTGGCCATACCATTTGCATCCACTAAGGTAGATTCGACTCACGTGCAGTCCAAAGCTGAAAGGGCTAACAGCTTTGTTGAGCGCATTCAACACATCCACCAACAAGTCCATGATATATTACACAGAGCCAATGCTAAGTACAAGTAGTGCCATGATTAACATCGAGTGTCGCATAAGTTCCAGGTGGGTGACAAAGTTTGGCTTCATTTGCAGAAGGAGCGCCTTGCTAGACCCCACCGCAAGCTTCGCTCGCTCCAATATGGGACACACAATCACCAAGGGCGTCGGTGAAAATGCCTTCGAGCTCAACATCCCACCGTTCCTTGGTCTGCGCCCAATGTTTAATGTAGATCGCCTTCGGTCATACTTTCACCATTGTTGGACACATCTGACATTGCAGAACAACTCACACCAATAGAGCTCAACCCAGACTACATGGAACATGCCACAACTGATCAGATCATGGACACATAGATCAAGAATACTTGGAAACAGAGGATACAACTATATCGAGTTGTCAAAGCAGGCCAACTCCTTCACTAGGGCAAGTGGTTCACCAAGGACCAAGTTCAACAAAAATTTCCTCACCTCATGGAGGCTCTGCACGCAATGGGGACCATTGCTTCCTAAGAGGGGAGGAATGATCGAGGTGGATATTGGTGGCCACCCACCTATTCCACCTAGACCCCCCAATCAGTTTCATTTGTTTCCTTAATTGTAGCACAATTGTTATTTTTGGTAGTTTTTCGAGTCCTGAACTTTCAGAACCATTTTGAGGCCCTAAACGACATTTTTTGGGCAAAATTGCTCAGTGATTGTTACGGACATTATCTTAATAGTCATACTCCTCAGGGAGATCTTTCCAGTGAGGTATCATACGTGTCAAACAGAGATAATATGACTAAGTTACGACCCCAGGAAGTTGGTTGCCCAACTAACCCCAACGAGACCCATAAACTCTTGGTGTTACGTCTCTTCGTGTTAGGGTTTTAGTTGTTTAGGGTTTTCTCTTATTGTTCAATAATAAAAAGGCCCTTGAGGCTCATTGTAACTCAGTTGAAAGACATGTAGCCGCCACATCTCTTATGAGAGGTAAGCTACCATTGCTCGAGCTATCTTATTTAAATTATGTTTGTAAGCATAGTTCAATATTTTTCTATTAATGAAATGAAGTGTTTTTCTGTTGCATCTTTGTGTTTATGACTATATTTGTATGTTTTTGCGTTCCTATTTAAGTTTGGATCATTAACGTTGTTAAAGTTTGTGCGAGTTGGGTTGTTATATGGTGTATATTTGATCATTGAACTATAGATATACCCATAAGATGCACTTTGTTTAACAAATATAACATTTGTGGGTTTCGCCCCATAGTTCAAGTCCTTTACTAATTTTCATCTTTAAATGGCCATAATTAGTTTAGGTCCTTTACTAATGCTCATATTCAAATGGCCATAACTTGTCATATGGGAGGAGTTTTTAGAGTGTGATGCACTGTTAGAAAGGTCTCAAAGAGGACTATCCAACCATACCATCCATAGAATCATTAGGAGACCATAACTTCAACAAAATATCAATAAACTTCAAACCTCTTTGACTTCACTTGATGAGGGCATGCAAGAGATCGAGCTATCAAATTGACACTGCCACTTCCTTAGGCATCCCTTTTGACATCAATAACACTTGTTGTCATCAATGACAATACTATGCGCAACAGTTGAGTGATTAACTCGCTATCAAGTTGTTTCAATTTTTCTCGAATGACAATGACTCTCCTCCAAATACAATTTTAGAGAAAAGGAGAGAAAAAAAAAAAGACAAAGATTGGTATCACATCAAAGCCCCACTTAAGAAAATTACTTAAGAAGTGGTAACATTGCTATCTATTATAAGTGAGGATTGCATTGTCATCTTGTGGCTATTCTCCCTATGTGAGTGTGACCAAGACCTTTAGAATGTGCCAATCATTGATATTATCAGTAACCACATCCCTAAGGGAATAACAGTAGGAGATGTAAGTTGGGACTTACTATTGTAGGTTATGCAAGTGAACACAAGATTGTGTGAAGGGTTCTTCTCCCTGTGAGAGTGTGTCCAAGACCTTGAGAATGTGCCCATCATTGATATTATTAGTAACCATGTCCCTAAGGGATTGGAAATAGAAGATGGCATTGGGGTCTTACTATTACAGATTATATAAATGAACCCAAAAGTACATGTGAAGGTGAATTTGGGCCTAGAATTAAACATGAAGGACAAAGTTGGAATACACATAAGATTGTGTAAAGTGTCAAACTCAAAAAAGAATGTGCAAGTATGTTAAAGAACGTCGCTACAAAAGTGCAATACTTAGATTTAATAAAATTTCTAAACTTATTTTATTGGATTAATGATTGACGAACTACCATTTTCATCATTGACCAAGATGTCTTAAGGATCTTCCCTCCTAAGTGGTTAAGCTTGTCAATAAAGCAAGGGGTTTTTGGTTATGTGTGCAAGGACGAACATCCTGTTAATGAGTAACATTAAACTCTTACATAGCTAAGAGACTATTGATTGTATAGATTGAATAACCACAAGTACTTGAATGGTAGTTACAGCCATTGGCATGACACCATGTATGAGTGTTCAAGGTTAACATTGTTATGCATTGAAATTTGTTATGATGGTGAAAAGGTGTGTTGCTTTTGTTTGATGTAAATTTGCATTGTGTGTAGTGGTGGGAGAGACGTGTGCACAATTTTAGCATGTTAAACTCAACTTGCAACTAACCAGTAGATTTAATAAAATTGCTAAAATTTATTTTATTGCCTTAATGATTATTCCTAGGCTTGTGTTGGGAATGCTCATCATGTTTGGTCAATAGTGGTTCTCTTTACACTTGTTTGTGGATGAAGAATTTTATGTTATACTTCCTTTATTCTGAACCACTTCTCTAGCTTGTGATATTGGTCATTACAGTTCTGCTTTTTCCTCGTGTCCACGAGCTAGTCAATATTATCGCGTTATAGTTCAAATCAATTTTTATAGAAGGATCTAGTTGCATTGAATATTATTCCACAATGGATCATTGCAAGGCCAAAGAAGCTCTGATGAAATATAAGGTCTACATAACGACATGGAAATGGATGTCGCTTGAAAGCATTGCCACTATTATGTTTGGTGGTTGTGTAAGGTCCACTCCAATTAGCACATTTTTTGACGTGTACCTTTGGATCACTCCTTTTATATATGTAAATGAACTTTACTAGTATTATAACTGCATTGAACACCTTGTTGAACATGCCATCATTTGTGCTTTATAATTGTTTGTTTGAGTATCTATAATTTTAGTGTACACATTAAAATTCATTAATGACATTCCTAAACTTTATAGGATTTATAACAAGGCACTTCATATTCAATGATGTCATAGTCATGTGGGAAGGCATGGAGTCGGATTAATGCCCAACCTTGGCATCCTCTTCCTTAAGCATGAGTTTGAGAAGGTGCGTGACAAGGTCAAACGACTCTTTATCCCAGTCATGCTTAAACACTCTAGGAATTTTCCCTGTGTCATTAAGATTATTTTCTCAAACACCTCAACCTACCTATTAATTAGCATGCCCAAATCAAAGGATACAATTCATTTCAAGTCCATTCAATAAGGTTTTCATTTGCGCCAAATTATGTATTCCATGGTAGTAGAATCCCTTAGGCTATCAAATATGCTATCAAGTGGGGCAAGCCTTTATTCAAGATATCCTTCCCCTTAATGTGAAGTTAGCTACCTTGTTCGTGGCTATTCTGTAATTGAATATTCCTTCCCATCCCATAGTATTAAACATCCATGGAAAATATTAAAAAATCGCCTCCCTATTTTTAATGATACCTTGGGCATCATGATCTAATTCGCTAAAAAATGATACTACAAGAAAATCTAATTGTACTTTCCTCACTAACTTGTAGATCAAATAAGTGCTTTGATTCAACCCAGCCAAAATTTCAAGCTCTTAGGTATTCCATTTTCATTTCAAGCACCATCAAAAGTTCTTTAGGAAGTGAACATTTAACATCTGGAGTGAAAGGTTGTGAAACAATTGATGAAGCTTGTGCACTAAATGCTTGATTTCAAACTTCCATGTCGTAGGAAACACACATATATTAATCCCCTTGTTTGATGCCTTTAGCTAGTAGTTACCAAAGGCTTTATAAAAACCTCCATGGCTTTCTTTATGCAAACATTAATGGAGGTAAAGGATTCTATTGAGTTAACTATAATTCGCATTGTTCTCATTGAAATTGGGGTGTTATTAACATGTACATGGATGCCTCCATTGGGCATCAAGTGTCTCAATATGAAATTTACTCCTCCAATAGCTAACCATCACACTAAATTTGATCCATATAAACAATATAATACATAGTTCATATGCTAATATAAAACAATAATGAAAATACCCACGCATATTTTTAGTCATTTCTCCCCACATTTTTGAGTTCATCAAACCACATGTTGTTTGCACACATAAAGCATTATCCAAAGAGATAATTAAGAACACTTATATGTACATGAATGCATGAATTCAATCCATTAAAGCGATTGTTGAGCTATGATTCATTGTCCAACTATGGGATTAGTTAAGGATCCCACACCTAAGGCAAACAATGATACCACCAAGGTAAAGAAAGTTCCTATAAGTCTCTACTTTCACTCAGGGAAACCCATTACTGTCAGGGCACAACTAGTTTCCTCACTACTAGGCACTCCAAGCCCTTATTTAACCACCAATCCAGGATGGTAATCTCTTGCAACACCCTACACCAAAAAAAGAAGGTATTCCATGTCTCTATTCCATGGTCCCTCATGAATCTTCTTTCTTCCAGTGCTCACTAATCTAGGCAAAAAGAGTCTAAGATAGTTGGTTTCTTTATGGGAATAAACTAAATAATAAATATTTAGCTCAAATTTTCCATTAGCACCAATACCAAGTTGCGAATTTGTGATGTTTGCTTTAATTTTTGTGGACATTCCAAACATGAATTTCCTCTCAAACAGATTGTGTTGCATCTCATATTCTTACTAGTGGATGCCTTAGCCTTCGCTAGCTCTTACTAGCTACAACTAGATGGGATTCTCTTTTCCATTACAAGCATACCAATCAAGGGATTCATATAGGTTCTCTCATACCTAGGGAAACTATTAAGGCTTAGTGGAGTGTAAATAATGGTCCATGTATGAGAGTGAATAATGCTTTTCACCTAAGCCATATATTCCTTGCATCGAGGATATATCCTAGCAAATGAGCATGGGAAAAATGTCAACAGACAACAAATGTCAAATATAGATGAGAAATACTATGGGGACATGTGGACAATAAATGGCATACTTCTCAAAGGACATATATCAAGTACAATCACCCACATGCCCCCTCACCTCTTCCCCTTTTGTGGTATCATGGTCCCAATGTTGCTCTCTCAAGCAACCTTTTGGGTGGATATTATGTTAATTCATTTTATTTTACATGTGCCCTTACATAACATAAGTACAACATAGAAAACATAATAACCGCACCATTATCATTTCCCACCAAGGCGATGCAATAGTCAAGTCTTGGCCTTGAGCTCACACTAGGAATATTTATAAAGTATTTAGCATTTTTACAACATGGGATCATGATAACTCAACCCACATTAGTTGACTCTTGCCACATCAACCTTGTTGTGCAAATAATACAGATTCATTACAATATAATTCAAGGGCTAAAACCAGGTTTTTGCACCCCCCTGCCTCAACCCTCGGAACAACATAATCTTCAATGAACTGTTATTTCTTTCTAGCAATGAGATAATACCTCCATGCTTTTAGTTGCATGTGGAACACTATTCTCTCCATTGCAATCTTGAAGTTGTTTCGTATCTTATAAAACAAAGTACAACAACTCTTTTCCTTAAGATGTTACCAAGGCATTGGCTTTTCCAAATATACCTATGATAGCAAACAAAAGAAAGGCCACATGACATACCCGTTTCTACGTAACAAATATTATTCCATTCATAGGAATTTCCAATTTGTCAAAGAGAGTACATATGTTCACAACAGATATAGAGTATGCAATTTCATCCCCATACTTCAATGTATAAATATGTGTTCACTTCACATGGCTACCAAAAGAAAGATTCAATAAACCACCTTCTCTAGCACACCCAAAATATATTTCCTCTTGATTCAAGCTAGAATATGTCATGAATCATATATTGTAATAGATTCATTCAATTCATCCCTTCCTTCTAACCACTTAGCTTTATATCACTATTCATTTCCTTCTGTGCTAAATAGTCAATTGGAAAACCCATCATTTACCAAGGCTTTCACATGCATGTAAAGTGAAAACTTCCAAAATTTTACTACTAGGACATCTTAGCAATGTAACACTCCCTACAACCCCCATGAAATAATGTGGTTGTTGGAAGGTGTTACTAAAGTCTTGAATCTAATTTTTAATGTTTGCCAAGAAAATGGGGTCATGGAGAAAGTGTCATTTCTAAAATTCCAGAATTAGATGCTAATGTTGTCATCATGTCCAACTCAATGACAGATTTCCAACGATGTAATTTTTTTTCATCGAGGCCCATCTCGAATCAAAAGTTACAGTTAAAAAATGACCTATTAACATTGCCTATGTCAACATTAGTGTGCCACGTGCCACTTATGTGATCTTAGTATTTGGTCACCCTGTCTATGGCACACACTGTGATTATAGCTCATAAATATTTCGCACAATGTTATTGATCCAGGGAGTCCCAATGACACCAACACTCTTTTTTTTGGTCCCACTAAACATGTATACTAAGTACACAATGGGTATACCTCCTACATGGGGAATGTCTGCAACGAAATCGATTCGATGTCTAGAAGGGTCGAGCCCTGAGGCTAGAAAATTTGAAAACAAGGTGGATCCTCACTGTCCCATTGGGGGTCGGGGGTCTAAGCCTTGACGAAAATATGTACTACAAGAACAATATCGAGGACCGAAGATACATGGGACCTGCCCCATCGCCTATTAGGGGTCGGGGGGTTCGAAGCCTTTACAAATTGTTTTACCACCAGATAGTGCCAATGATCAGATACATAAGTGTTAAAAAATGTAACTATGTTCGGTATTCAATAATGTACTTTAGTCATTATGTAATGTACTTGTCAAAAGAATAAAGAAAATAATGTTTATTATTGTTATAATGACTTATTAAAGCATGGGTTTCATGCTTCGGTCATCATTATATTAGTCAAAGCCCCCTTTGTGGACTCCTAGGATTAATATTGAGTTTATAGAGTCATTATACGTTCGAAGAGACCCTTCTTGGGCTTTCGAAACATGTAAAAAGGTTTTGTATCAAGTCAAATATGAATTATGTACCCTCCACATCATGTCGGCCTAAGGACCCCCATTCAACCCACTAGAAGCCTATATATTCAAGGAGGTCGAAGTCATTTGAATCACTCACTCTCAAGCAAGTTCGATATCTCAAGAAGAGTGGGAGAAGTACGAAGTTTGTTGTAGGGAGATCGAAAGAAGTGCAAGTTTGAGGAAGTCTATAAAGAGGAATAAAATCGAACTTTTGGTGCCTCTCTCTCTCTGTTTCGTGGTCTAGGTTGGGAGATCAAAGTCTCCTAAGATTTCGCTATTGCTGGAAGCTGCACTTATCGGAAGTTGTTGCGTAGTCAAATTTGTTTGAAGGGGTCAAAAATCTGGGAGGCTGACATGGTGTGGATGGAAAGTATGGTCTTGGTCTAGGGTAAAGAGTCTAAAAGAATGTTATTGAAAGGTAGAATTATCTTGATTGGGTTTTCCCCTCAAGGGGGGTTTTGCCCTGCCATGTGCCTATATATTGTGTCTCTTGTTTTGTGATATTCATACATATATAATATGGTAATTGCTCGATGAAATATGAGATAATAAAGAAGTAAAAGAAGCCAACACACTCACAAGTAATTATCAAGAAAGGACAATCAAACCCTAATATAATATTTTTGATTTTTCAACATGGAATCAAAGCTAAGGTCAAGAGAAGTCGAATATCACTTTGTTGGCATGGATTCTCCCTCTATGGTGAACTACATAAGGTTGTGTTACAACACTGTTGGAAGCTGGCTCAAGAAGATCATCTTCTACTTATTCAACAAAGTCAAGAGTCAAGGATTCTTGACTACCCTTACATGTTCTCTTATTGATAACAATGCATGGATCATTGATAGTGGAGCATCAAGACACATGATTGGTGAAAGCAAGCAACTTTACACTCTATCAAAGGAGTCATCCCGTCATGTAGTGGAATTGGGTGACAACAAAATCTATAAGAAGGGTTTCAGTGTAAATCACATGTAGAAAACATGGAGAATGGCTATAGTAGATGCCTTGGTCAGAAGGCTTTCCTTAAAGCCTCCAAAAATTCAGTGATTAAAAATGAACCTAAAGAGCATCTCTTAGGTGTCCATCTTCCCTATGTCCAGGGAACCACGAACAAGATTGCTCGGATTCTTAAGAAGTATAATATTCCCTCAACCTTTAGGCCCCTCAACACCATTCGTAAATCCCTCCAATCGGTGAAGGATCCTATTGACCCTAAGGACATGAAGGGTGTCTACATTATTCCTTGTTCTTGTGGGACCCCCTATATCGGGGAAATAGGGCGCTCTATCAATCAAAGGATCAACGAACATGCAACTGACCTAAGGCATGGGAGAACCAAGTCTTCAACATTAGCAGAGGATGCAGAAAAGACCAAGCATCATGTTTGTATTAAAGAGGCCAAGGTTATTGCCAAGGTTGCCCAGTTCCATCACCGTAAATTCAGGGAAGCTATTGAAATTGAAAGAAGGCCAAACAATCTCAATAGAGATGACGACTGGAAGATCAGTAGTTGTTGGATCCCTGCCCTTTCTTCCTAGTCATGCCTTCCCCTTCCCCCCCTCCCCCTTTTTTTGACCTTTTCTAGCTTTCTAGGTTTCCCCGTATTTCCCCATATTATCCCGTATCCTTCTCCATTGAGCCTTGAGTTTTCTATCCTCCTAGGGTTTCTCCTGTGGTTAATTTATTTTATTAATTGTCATGTTCTTGACCTTCTTGAATTTATAATTTGTCTCTTGTTCTAATATTTTTATTACTAATACCATAACATTAATATATTAATATTATCAATCCTGGCTTGTAGTAACATCCCTAGATCCATTAGATGACTTTTCCAATTTTTTTTATTTTTTATTTTTTATTTTAAACTAAGATTCAATAATAATTTATTAACTCCATTCAATTATTAGCTATATTAAATCAATATTATTATAAAACACCCCCTTTACATGTCTTACATGTATAACCTAGTACTGATAATATGAATAGGAATTAAGATTTCTAGACTTATTTACCTAGATTGAGTATATCTTATCCCTATTGGATATTAAATGAATAAATTAATTAAAAAGAATTAAATTAATTAATTTAATTAATTTAATAACTAAATAGAAATATATAAATAAAATAAAATAGAATAAAATACAAATATATAATATATACAATATAATTATATATATATATATACATAAACAATATATATATATATATATTAATATATATATTTAATATATATGTATATAATTATAAATTATTAATTAAGAAGAAAATTATTTAATGATTATAATATTATATATTTATTCTATATTATTAACTTTTGACTTATTACCCATGATTAACATTATAAGAATATTTTAATATAATATTACAAATCTAACCGTTTTTATATAGTCGTTGATGGTCACACCTAGCCGTTTGGAAGATCTGCGCTTCCTATTTAATATGCAGCCATGATCTGACTCTTCAACTTGTCTTGACGATGAACCACACTAGTTGGTTCGAAACGCGTCGACAAATGTTTTCTACATGTGATTTACGCAGAAACCCTTCTTATCACTGTTATGGATCACAGAAGCCTCAATTCAACAACAAAATCTATGTTGTTTAGAGGCCTGGGATCTACATCGTTGAAGCTGGATGATGGATCGAAGCTGCATCTCAACAACATTCTCTATGTTCTAGGTTTGAAAAATAATTTACTTTCTATTTCTTGTTTAGAAGATAAAGGGGAAATGATTTCTTTTGTTGATGGAAAAGTATTGGTTTGGGGAAAGAACTCTAGTATTGACAAAGCTAGGGTTATCGGAGTTCATGAAGGAATACTTTACCGGGTTATCACTCCATCTCCTCAAGCTTTGGTTCATATGGAAATAAGTCCCATTGAACTATGGCCTCGAAGGTATGGTCATCTTCATTATAAGTTCATCCCTACTCTTTGTCAACTGGTTCACGGTATTCCTGATATGAAGTTAGACCATGAAGGTGTGTGCAAGGGATGATCTTTGGTGAAGCATACTAGAAAGCCATTTCATAATAGTGAAACTAGGTCTAAAGAAATATTATACCTCATCCATTACGATGTATGCAGGCCCATGTCTAAAAAATCAATTGGAGGTCATATCTACTATGTAACATTCATCTACGATCATTCTAGGAAGATATGGTTCTACCTACTCAAAACTAAAGATGAAGTATTTGATAAGTTCGAGGAGTTCATGGTTGAGGTGGAAACCCTAACCGAAAAAAAGATAAAGACTCTAAGGTCTAACAATGGTGGGGAATACACTACCAAAGAGTTAATTTCATACTGTAAGGATGAAGGTATTGAGGGGGAGCTCATTGTTCCCTACTATCTCGAACAAAATGGATTGGACGAAAGGAAGAATAGGTCAATTGAAGAAGGCATTCAAACGATGCTCCTTGATCTAGATATACCAAAGTTATTATGGGGTGAAGAAGCAATGATTGTCATGTACATTCAAAATAGAAGTCCTCAGAAGAGTCTTGATAATACTACACCCGAAAAAGTATTCACTAGGAAGAAGCCTAGTGTGGATCATCTCCGTATATTTGGCAGTCTAGCATATATCCATGTTTTGAAAGACAAAAGAAAGAATTTGGACTCGACAAGCATCAAGGGGATATTTGTTGGTTATAGTCTTTCCTCAAAAGCATATAGAATATACTTAAAGGAAGGAAGACACATTGAAGTAAGCAGAGATGTCATATTCGATGAGAATCAAGCTTACAATAAATCAAAGGATATTCCTATTGATTATGATGACGAAGAAGTTCCCGAAGAAGAAGAAGTTCATCATGAGAACTCTACTACAAATATTGAACAAGAGGGACGAAGTGAGACTATTCAATCGATGGCTATCCCAACCACAAGGAAGAGGCCAAATTGGTTGAAAGCTACATTAGAAGATGTTGAAGGACATGATGTTGTGAAAGGGTCCTCTAGGGAAAGTAAGAAACCGAAAATATATTCTAGTTATGTTGCATATATGAAAATTTTGATTGAAGTTGAGCTATCTACATTCAAGGAAATTGAGCATGAAGAGGTTTGGAAGAAAGCTATGCAGGAAGAATATCAATCGATCATGAAGAATGGTGCTTGGAAAAATCATTCCTAGACCTAGTGACAAATCGGTCGTCACATCGAAGTGGATCTATAAGATCAAACATGTTGTTGATGGAAGTATAGGCAAGTACAAAGCAAGGTTCATCGCAAGGGGTTTCTCTCAAAAGGAAGGCATTGACTATGAAGAAACCTTTGCACCTACAACAAGGTACACTACCATTAGATTGTTGGTTTCATTGGCTGCTACAATGGGGTCGAATATCCATCAAATGGATGTTAAGACCACATTTCTAAATGGGACCATTGATGAGGAAGTTTACATTGAAAAAACTAAAGGATTTTAAGCGAATAGAAGGGACTCTCATGTTTGCAGACTCAAGAAGGCCCTATATGGCTTGAAGCAGACACCGAGGGCATGGTATGCAAGAATGGATGCATATATACAAAACCTCAAGGCTATTATCTTATACAACATGTCAAAAGAGGAAAGGCTTGGGCCAATCAATTCTTCAATACACATATAAATTTCTTATTTGTTTACATACGACATCTTGACGAGCGCAATTAAGTAGAATAAATGTAATTGTTTTAATAGAAAAGTTGAGATCCACGGTGGTATAATTTCAGTATTACAAAATCATATATGTCCATATATTTGTACACACACACATACACACACAAATAGACACATGTATCAAGATGCATGAAATTATACATAATACAATTTGACATCCATTTACAAAGAACACTTAACAAAATTTATAAAAAATACAACAACAACATTTACAAACAATATTCAAACCAAATTACTTATCTATATGAGTTAAATCTCATTGGTGACTAGAGAAGGGCTTTACGCTATCCTACCAATTGTAGGCTAGTTACATTATTCTGACTTGTAAGTCACCACCTCCGTGCCAGGTCTAGAGTATGAGAATTAAGATTCACCAGGGAATACACCAATTGAGCTAAGGGAGTGATATCACTTGCATGTATTTTATCAGTGGTCAAGCAAGAATTGGTGGTTTCCCAACTATAACAAGCACGAGTGGTTTCTTAGTCAACCATAAGCATTAATGTTTTCACAGTCTCAACAAGAAACCAATACGTTTAGTCAATCTCACTCTATGCTCAAACTCTGCAACATCAAGTAAAGTCGAAGACTAGGAAGTGGTCCAATGCAGGTTGAATACTCTTCACGAATTTTTCCCAGTGTTGGCTCTCCCCAAAACTCTCTAGAAAATCCAAGTTGAACCCCTTGTCTTAATTTGGCCAGTATGTTTACGTCTTCATGTTGCATTCGAGACATGGCTACAAGGGCACTATTTACCCCCATGTTGCCTTCCTTTGCACGTTACTATTTCAAATCATGAGAATGTAAAATTGGGATGGCATTATTAGTTGCATTAATAAGTAAATATGATTAGAGTGACTTTTCCCTTCCATAAGGATTCAACATTAAATTTAGTGGGATGGATATGGTAGTTCACATCAAACGGATGAAATCAAAGACCTCGTCTCCTCGTAACTTGGCCCTTCATCCCTTCTCCTCAGATTTCAATTTTTTATAATAATAAAAATTGATTAAATATTAATATAATAATTAATAATTTTTATTATTAATTAAAGCATATATATTTAATTAATCTTATTTAAGTATTAATACATAATCACTCTAATCAAAGATATTGATTAAAACATGAATGCATGGTTAACATTAGATAAAGCATTCATACTTTTTGGTACCATGATTGGGACATAATGAATTTTGACATCAATAATTGTAATTTCATTATATTAAAGAAGAGTTTCCACTAACAATCAAATGTCATGTTGGGGTGCTCGATCATACAAAAATGTTTATAAATGTCTATAAAGGGATGTTACAAACCTACCCTCTTAAAGGAACGTTGTCCCCAGTTTTCTACAAAGGAAGAAAAAAAAAAAAAAAAAAAAAAAAAATGAGCTTTATAGAAACAACTCTTTTACATCCACTACATATTTTAAAAATAATGGTACAACAATTTTATATGATCTACATGTTGTGAGGTTGCCTCATATTGTCCAAAGTGCTTCCATTTCACCTTAACATGTTCCATTACTTAGTTACGAAGTACAACCTGCCTATGGTTTAGGATACACAAGCGTTTAGGTTAGAATTCTCCCTCTGACTCCACTAGTATCACAAACCAGTTGATCACATGATTATAACTACACACATGCTTTTATAGTAAGGATATGTGGAATACATCATGTGCCTTTATGGTGGGTGGTAAGGCCAGTATGTAAGCCACTGCCCCCACTCTCTCCAAAATTTGAAATGGTTCGCAAAACCTGGGTACCAACATAGCACAAGACCCCACTTTAATTGAGCTACTCCTCGATTTAACGTGGAGCTACACGTAGTCCCCCACTTGAATTTCTCTATGCATTCTCTATATATTTGTAACAATCCAAAATTAAAATATACAAAACTAATATCATCAAGCAATGCTATCAAAACAAATCTTCAACTATAAACATGGAGTTTTTAAAATAGACATTAACAATAGCAGAGAAAACATACCTACAAAGTGAAGAACAAAAAACAGATCTTACTGATGATTTGGAGTTGCAATGCCATCTAGATCTTGCTAACCACAACAAAGTGTTGGGGATGACACTCCACTCAACCGTTAATCAACTTACTATTACCAATTCCCTTTGCCTTGCAACATTCCCTTCTTAAAGAATGAGTGAATGAATGAATGTTATAATCTCCATTTTCCACCATTTATATAGAACAACCCATTCCAAAAATGGTAAGGGAATTAGAATGGAATTTGCATGTGCATAATCCATGTGTCATCATACCTACCCTTTTTTATTATTATTAATTTTTTTATTATCTTTTCTTTGTTAGTTGGTTATTAATTTATATATTAATAGTATTTCAATTGTTATTATTATTATTATCATTTATCAATGTAGGGCATTACATACTTCCCCTCTTTACTGAACCTTGTCCCGAAGTTAAATTTATTCATTTATTAATTACTATTTGTTTATTTACTTCTTACCCCATGTTTTCCCAACACCCTTTGTTGAACTAGTATACCAGTAAGCATTGAAAATGTTCTCGCAACAATGGGGAAATCCTGTGGAATCTCAAGCCTCTTTCCCAACTTTTAGAACCAGGCATATGGCCTCCTCGATCTATACCATATCCCCAAGTCTCTCTCCAAGAATTAGACCTCATCTGCCCCAAGGCAGATATCCGATCCTAGTACTTAATGTTTATGGGCATCTTGCAATGTTGGCATATCTCCCTCCAGAACTCACTAAGGTGTTGTTGACGGTGTTGGAGATTCGTCAACCAAGGGGTCTCCCTGATGTGAAGTACCAATTAGACATAACATAGTTTGGAGTAGGATCCCCATCTGAAATATCGGCCCGGTTTCCATGTATCTTGGAGATATGACTTGGCTCTAACTGTCAGCAAGACAGAGGAGTGCACATGCGCCTTCGAAAAGAAAGGGGGGTGTGCCCGGTGATTATTCAATCGTATGTATGTCAAAGTTCTTTCACTGCAGAGGGGAGGAGAAGTGAGCCTCTAAGAGAGGTAGTAGTACCACCCTAATAAAGACACACATGAACAAGATGGGTATGTGCAACATCAAGCGAAATAGTCCACAAAGATGCTATGGTCATTGAAACCAATATAACAAGGAAGATATGTCTAATATCCAACAGAATAGTCAATAAGGATGCAACAACGATAATAAAAATTAAAACACATTTTCAATATGATAAGTACCAAAATAACTGAAATAATTCAACTACTTTAGCACAGATGAAAGCAAACATGAATTATAAACATTCACAGAATAGTCTTACAAATATCCATAATCCATGCATGAAGAACGTGTTGGCCTTGAAGGCTTTTGTTATTAAGTAAAATTTCTATGACACGTGTATACAATGAACTTCACTAGCTCCAATAGTGGAGTGTTGGAGCCACTCCTTGCTCCTCAAAAGAATTGATTTGTCTCTTTAATGCCTTGCGGGAGGAGCTAAGGTGAAAATTCCTTTACTCATACAATGAGGGTGTTTATATAACAAAGAGGTGATGCTTCACCCTCCTTGTGACTTTTTGACTACCCTCATGACTATTTGACTTCCTATGACTTTTTGACTTACATTACTCTTCATATTCCATGTGTGTCCTTTAGACTTACACTTTATAATACATTTCAAATAGGTAATTACATAATCCACAATAATGATGTGGCATATGATGACTTGTGATATGACATGGCATGACATTGATGACATGGACTGCATGATGATGTGACAATGCCAAGTTGTCCTTCTTGTCGCTTCTTTCTTTGTGACTTCTTGAACAAATGGTACATGTTCTTTTTCTTGCTCCTCCTTATGACTTGAAGACGAGGAGTCTTCCATGTGATCTTCATCTTCATCTTTTGTTATAGTTCAATGTTTCTTCGTCTTCTCACTTGTTGATCATCTTATCTCTTCAGCTCCATATGTGTCTTCTAGCATGTTCTCATTCTCCATCTCCTTATTCATCATCTTGCCATAGCATGATAGAGTTCCTATATTTGCGATTCACTCATGACAAGATGACATCAGTCTGATAAACCGCTAAGACGGTGCACATTGATCCACTGACTGTGGTGGAATCGGGTGATAGGCTGGGAAAGAGGCTCATTAACTATGCAATTGCATAGTTCAGGAAATCAGGGGTGAAGCTTGAGCCTTGAGACTGTGCAATGTGCATTTCAGGTTGGGTTGAGGAAGAAAATTATGTAGTCTATGAGCTCAGGATGACATGCTGAGGGGATCCTATTACAAAGTTATGGAGGACAGATGAGCCCAAGTGACTATGCAATTGCGCAGTTCAAGAGCTCAGGGCTGAGGCTTGAGCCTTGAGACTACGTAGTGCATAGTTCAGGTTGGAATGAGGTAGAAAACTACGCAGTTATGGGATCTAGAGAGGCAGGATGAGGGGATGGACACTGAGTGAACAGTTCTGGGATACAAGGGATGTTGGGACACTACGCAATTGTGCAGATCAGGAGCTCAAGGCATCATCTTGAGGCTAGTTACTGTGAAGTGTGTAGTTGAGGCTAGGCTGGGAGGATGAATTGCACAATTATGGGAGGCACGATCGAGCTTAAGCACTAAAGTTGTGAAATGCGCAGTTCTACGCTTGAGCACTGAAGTTGTGAAATGTGTAGTTCTGGGATTGAGCACTAAGGTTGTGAAATGTGTAGTTCTGGGCTTAAGCACTGAAGTGTGCAATTCTGGAGGGCTAGATAAGCCTAGGTTGCCGGGAATTTTTTGAAATTTGGCTAAGTGTGGGACCGAAGGGACTATTGTGAACAATGATATGACTTGAATGTGATCACACACTTGAGACACTTCGACAACATAGCAACATAGATCATCTAGAACACTAACAACATATTTCCCTCAATGTGACAACTTTGCGAAACCTTTACGACAAGCGTGACACTAAAGGTACACTTTGTGACAACAATGACAACACTTGTGCTAAAGTGCTTAGAACTTCGAGAATGAGTGTGATTGATGTTTACATGGTTAGAACAACTCATTCACACAAATATATCCCCTTAAAAGCAAAAGCGGCATATGAAAACATGAAAACTATACTCATGAAAACAAATGTGCGCAAAGGCAACAATTTGCAAAACTCATTGAAATGGAAGAATTAACATAGCTAAAATGCGAGAAACTATCATTGTCAGTGCGCACTGACCATCGACATGGACTGGACATCGCGTAGGCACAACCTCGATGGAACGTGCTATGCTTGTCCAAGCTTGCGTAAAAGGATGTGATCATAAACTTGTTGTGGACTAGCATGTGTAAGCAAGTGACTTTAACACTTCCGATCCAAGAAGGGAGCTTAAAAGCATCAACTGACCAAGAAGAGACTATGAAATGACCGATCACAAGATCCACAGTAAGCTAAAAAAATTTGAGTGTATGCAAAATTTTGGAGGGTGTTTTTCAAAACGACAATAGGTGCACAACTACAAGCATCAAAGTTCTCATGACCCCTCTCGACTTCGACATCCCTATCTAATATTAGGCACTCAGCCTCCTCAAGATGGTCCCATATCTACTCAAGAGCTATCCTTCAAAAGTTACACATGACAAAATAAGCAATCATATGTAGTGTTGATTGAGTTTGTACCCGTCCATATGTTTTACACATTCTCCCTCATAGGTATGGGCTCCTAAGAGATCGTCAAATAACCCGACCATCTCGGCCCATAGGTGGATTTCTTGTCAATCACCACATCTCAACATGCAACCCATGCATCAGTTATCACATCATAATATCATATAAAATAATCCACATTTTAACTCTTGCATGCCATCATGAGAACATAACATAATTGATATCACAACATTTTTTATAGTAAAATTCCATGTTCATGCATGCCACAAAATCTCCATGTAATAACTACATGCTTCACCTCATCATAAGTTATAACATTAACATTTTTGTATCAAATATGTATTGTGACATCACATAATAATATAACCTCATGTTATAACATCATAAATATGAGAATCATCTCAATATTAAAACAATACTACACTATAAGCATTCTTATCATGATTCACCATAAAAATCAATTTCATTTGCTTGCATAAATAATGAATCCCATCAATGAAATAAGATTATTTAACATCCATCTAGGATCTAGGTAATCTGATTGATACTATTGGTGTCATTTTATAGCTCTTTTCTATTCATCACCTCCTTCCAGGTTGGTTATGACTACAAGGGTTATGGTTCGAGACCGTCGTTCAAAATTTAAGTTATTCTTCACTCTTTCTCCATAAATAACTTTATCAACATTGGGATCAATCTTGGAATGTAATCACTTATTTTTCCAAAATGTTAGTTATCAACATTATTATTTCAATGTTGTACCATTTTTCTTCCCCTCTTTAAGAGGAGATATCATCTTTGTTTCTATTCTAAATGAGCATTAAATATATTTCACACCAAGCTCCCAATTCTTTATAGACTATATATTGATAAACAAGTGTTCCCCCTTATTCATCCAAATGGACCACAAATAAATATTCATCAATATGAGGAACACATCACCTCCATTCATTCATGTCAACGCTAGATTTCCACATCCAAATTAAATCCTTCCTAGTGGGTTGTTGTAGTAATCATCACTCCACAATGTCAACATAAGTAAGTTTTGAAAGTTTGTTATTGATTGGTCCTTATATACCATCATCATGGCTATATCACTAGAATCAACAAAAGCTTAAAACACTTCAACCTTTTAATATTTTTCTTAAGTTTTCATAATCCACACTTTAAAATGTGTGTCTCTTAAGAAGTGCAAGCATAAGAATCGTAGTGATAACACAATTACTATAGTTGTTTTTAATACAACCACTTTAAGATGGGCATGAGTTACATTGATTTTTAACACATGCTAAAACCTAAGGTTATAGTCCCGCACCTTAAAATAAGTATGAAAAATATCTTTATTACTTCTATAAATTTATCCCATTTTATTATGGATACATAATTTATTCTAGTAACAACCCAAAAACATAACATAAAAAATTTCAGTGTTGTATCTTCTTTATCATGAAATATTAAAATTTGTATAGCAACTATTATATTACACAAAAATAAAATAATTTTTATAATTATGGCAAAGGAGTAGTATCGTATCATTTCAATGAGACTACTTATAGAAACAAAAATACAATACATAAATGCATTTCATCCACCAATAAAAATTTTACCATGATATAAAAATTTTGGCCATGAAATTCATCCACACCAAAATCAAATCTACCTGTGGCATTTTAACCCATATGCGAACTACCATGCCTCACTCATTCCAATTTAAAATAGTATTGATGTTTACAATCCAAAACTTTTTCACTATATATTAATACAATCTATGGTTTTCCCAGAAATCAAGTCTCTTATTCAACTAATGATTAGCCTTGAAAACTCCCAACGGTTTTAACAAAACTATGTGAATGTCTATCATGCTCTGTATTTGTTATAATCAATAGCCAATAATAATAATATATTGTAAAACCTTCTTGCTCTCTATTACTCATTTTGTTGTTTATCCTTATTTGCTACATCTTTTCATTTTAATATCAAATCCACTATTTATTATTTCTATTCCATCTGTTTCATATTACTCTCATTCCTTGTAAGCTAAGTCACATGACACGAGGACACGAGACACGGAGGACACATAAATACGAGTATTCAATACGAAACGTAGCGACCCGGAAACATGACACGGGGGACACGTTTTATATATATATATATATATATGTATCACTATTCGCTTTCAGTGTTTACAATGTACATAGATAGATCATAGATCATAGATCATAGTAGATACTGAGTCCTGAGTCCTGAGAGAATGCCAATAGAAAATACAAAAGAGTAGATACAAAATAAGTAGGAATATCATAGCTCGGTACTGGTCCATGCGTCATGACTCATCGAGTCATCACTCTATCAATAGTCCATGTCCTCTGGCTCTATGTCATAGTCACCATCACTGCCACTGCCATCTGACTGTACTCCATCCTCCTCGTCTATGCCCAATCCAGGATCTGCTGCTGCATTTGTTGGTGTGGAGGATGACCCCTCAAAATGTCGTGTCTCATCATCAAAAGTCACTGGATCTAGCACTGGGTCATTAAGATCCATGTTGGCTAATGCCAACTCAATGCTGTCATCCAAGCCCATATCATCAGGAAACACATCCCACATCTTTGATTTTCCCTTCAACCACTCATGTCTCTGCCTGTAAATAAGACCAAGGTTGGTGTGCACATACACCATTGTCTCCGCCCTGGATTGGTCAAGCTTGCTCCTTTTCAAACTATATAGATTCCCGTAAGTGCTCCAATTCCTCTCACAACAAGAAGATGAAGTAATTTGAGAGAGGACCCTCAAGGCTAACTGTTGTAGAATAGGGCATGAAGCCCCATGAGTTGCCCACCATGCATAGGCACTTTTGACCCCCCTATCTCCAAGTACATCATACACCCCAAATCTCCTGGTGCTAGTGGAGAACTCTACAAAGCCTTCCTCCACCTCAAGAAAAGATGTGTTATCCTGAAATATCCTTCTGAATGCTATCTTCCTCCCCTGTGAAATCTCTCCATCCATGTGAGGAGGGTATCTGTGTGAAGTCCCACCACGGAGCCACTCTTGACTGTAGTACTTGGGATTCAAAGAGTGAGCTAAGCAATGCAAAGGTGTGCAATTCTTATCCGACCTAGAGATAAGAATATCCTGTATGGTGGACCATAAACTCTCTGCTGATGTCTCATATGCGGGGCACTCATTCTCCATAACAATAGTCTTCACAGACTCAATCATGGAATCCCAACCCTCATAAACCTCTCCTAAGATGGGTTGGTCCGTGTCTGCAAACCGCAACAAAAAAATGATAGGGTTCATGATCTTTATGGTAAGATCCACCCTTTCCCACCAACCATCATCTAACATTGTGTCCTTTACCTTTTTTGACGCTGCTTGATCCGTCTTTCTCCAAAAAGACCAAAGATCTGAAATAACCATGGCCCCAAGAGCGGCCTTCACCTCCTTCAACCTCTTAAGCATGATGAATGAGGAAGCAAGCCGAGTATCTGCAATCTTTAACAAGGATAGATGTGTGTACTCTTTATATATTGTGAGGGCATTGGTATGGTTTTGCACAAAATTTCGGATATGGCGTGCATCCTCAAGAAGATTGCCAATCCATGTCACATCTGAAGCAATAGATTTGAGTGCTAAATTCAAAGAGTGAACAATGCATGGTGTCCAAAATATTTGTGGATATTTAGTTTCCACAATCAAGCCAGCTGCTTTGCAAACAGGTGCATTATCTGTGATGATTTGCACACAACTCTCAATGCCTACTTCTTCAATAACTTTAATAAACAACTCACCCATATATTGTGCATCCTTGTATTGTCCAAGAGCATCAACTGCTTTCAAGAAAACCGGTCCATTTTGAGAATATACCATGAAATTGATGAGAGGATGGCGTGCTGTATCTGTCCATCCATCAGATACAATACTGACACCAGATGAGATCCATGATGATTTAATAGGTTGTAGAATTTTATCCACCTCCTTCCTTGCCTTCACCAACAATGTGGTTCTAAGTTTTTCTGAACTTGGAGGCACATACCCAATTGGAGCCCTATCAACTACAGCTCGACACATCTCAATAAACATAGGAGACCGTGCAACATTAAAAGAAATGAACTTGAGATAGAAAAAGAATGCCAATGTAAGATCAACCTCATCTCGCTGTTCACGCCGAAAAATATTGTCCATTGGACCACCATAAGTTTGGGCTGCCCTCTTTTTTGTTGGCTGAATTTCTTTTCTCCCAAATCGACTACTATTAGAATTCCTCAAGAATGGAAGAGGATCTTCATTTTTACTAGTTTTCGTGCTTGCCGCCACCACATTCCCAAAGCCAGCTGCATCCTCCCTTTCCAAATCCATTTTTTCTCTAGGACTGATCTTTTTGCATGCTCCAATTCCACAAGGAAGGCCCAACAAATGGCCCTTAACTCGAAAGTAAGTGCTCTTAAATTCACCCTTGCAGAAATTACAAGACCAATGCACATTCCCTCCCGGACCAGTCTTTGGCACTTGCTTCTTGGTTACATACTTCCAAAGAGGGCATTTTTTTAGCTGTGCTTGTTGTCTTGCTGCAACAGCATCATATGTTAATGTTGGCTGAGAAACACCTACAGCTTGACTTGAAGCACTTGGAGCACTATGACCAAGAGAAGGTGAAACAGAAACACTTGGAGGGGGGGGACCACGAAAAGCACTGCCCTTCCTTTGACCTCTGCCAGCTGCCTTGGATGATTGAGCCATTAATCCTGATTCTTCTCACTGTTATAAGTCCACACACCTTCACCTACAAAAAAAACAATTAAAGTTAAACAATTATAAATTATAATTTATAAAATTATAAACTTATAATTTATAAAGTTAACTGAAACTCAGAACTGTTATATGATTCAATATGTGAATTGTCCTAGATTACTGTGGTAAATGAGCTTGTATCAGTTCACTGCTCACTCATGTCATTGATTACAAATCTGCTCTTGAATTACTATGGTAAAATGAGCCTTAAGGCTGGTATATTTCACTCACTGCCCATTCACTGTCTGTGTGCACAGTTCTAACTACCCATTCACTGTCTGTGTGCACAGTTCTAACTTCTGAAGGGTAACACGGTACACCAATTATAATACAACCTACACTGTACAGGCTCTTAGCAATCTGTGCAGGGGATATGATAGAGATCTCATTTTGTCAGGTCATGTAATTCTTTTACCTCCATTGCTTACCGGTTTTGTTACATCATTCCATTGAAATGACGTGCCTTGAATTTTAAAATCTGTCATCTACTGTCTTAGTGATTTTTCCAGGTGTTTGGCATAAAATGACATAAACTAAAGAAAAATAACTTACAGGCTTACAGCCACTTAAAAAACCACCAGAAAATACCATCGTTCCCTCTGAGTTTGTGAGGTTTCGTCACCAAATGTTTTGTCAGTGAATTTGTCTACACACTGTTGTTGGTGATTTTCTTAATTTAATTGTCAACACACACACAATGCCTTCCTTGCTGTACTAATGTTCCATAATGTAAATTAAATAAAGGATGAGATCACGATTCACTGATTCAGATTAGATGCTAATTTGACGGGAACTGAACTGTGGGCTTTGTGGCCAACCACATGAGGTGGTGATTATTCACTGGGCTATAACTTATAAAGTTATAAGTCTACAAGTTAAGCAGCAATCCAAGGTTATGTTGCTTTTTTTTCACTGTCTAGAATACTGAAACGGTTTGCAAAGATTATGGAGGTTCATGAATCATGATGGTTTGATCACTGTTAACTTCTCATTGCTCAACATTTCTTCAATCGTATCTATGCTTAGCTAAAGGACTTCAAGATGGATCTTGAAGCTTCCCACCACTGTGTATCAGTATAAGAGATTGTTCCTTCAAAAAATCAAAAACCCATTGCTACATAATCACAACAACTTGTAGCTTCTTAAATTCTTCCTCTCTCCACTATAGGGATATTTGTCCTTAAACGTGACAGGGAGAATAGATTTCATTGTTTCAAAGACTTGAGATGACTCTATAAGTGACTCTTCACTTCTCAGCTTTGAATGAGATGACTCAGCTTGGTCTGAAGTGGACTGTTCCTGATTTGAAAATGTAATGTCTTGTCTCAGGCTTGATTCTATCATGGAAAGGATTTCCTTCAAAAACAGAATTGTTCTCTAAGCCCCTTTCTCTGTCTGGTTGATTAGGGACTTCATCAAAATCCTATAATTTAATTATCTTTACCAGTTGCAGAGGCAACTGCAATCTGATCAGGGACTTGATCATCATCCCATCTTTTAATTTTCTCTACCAGACAATCACTTCATATTCAGTCGTTTTCAGCGATGATCTGTTGTTTCTTGGACATGATCAATTCTTCATTAAGTAGGGATTTCCAAGACACAAACTTCGAGTAATATATATATGCTCGGGACAAGTGTCACAAGGTTGGCTTTCTAAGTTTCTATGTGATTTCTCAAGCTCAAACTCTGTGTATATATACTATAGGGTTGTTGCCTTTTCTACATAAGTTCTCATCCTCTATATCACTTATGTATGTACATAACTACTTGCATTTCTCCTTTAGAAGGATGACAAACTTAATTTGTTCCATTGTTTTCTCAATGCACAGGTCTGTAGAAAAGGTCTCGGCCTTTTTTATGGTGAGTCGTGACCAGTGTTAAGTTGTTAACATTGTTAACTTTCGCAGTTGTTCGTTGCTAACATTGTTAACAATGTTAACATTGCTAAACTCGCGGGCCGCTATTCGTTTGACAAATAACTTAATAAGAAATGCAACAGGTTACAGTTCCTGGTAGTGGTGGCTTACAGGTTTATGTCGATGCCGGACGGTCTTGGCTCTTGAATGCTGCACACTTCAAAGTTCAGACGACAGCTCACAGCTCCAGACGGCGACAGCTCCAACGAAAATAACCCGAAAAGACCACGCGTAGGGTTTAATAAGTGTTTTTTGCCCAGTACGTATTCAAAACGGTGAAATACGTTAGTGCAACGTATTCTATACACGAAATACGCGTATGCGAAATGTATGACACGAACGAAAATGCAGAATACGTATTCCATTTTTTATGACACGATAAAAATCGTATTCGACACGTATTAGGGCCGTTTTCGTGTCCAATACGTGAAATACGAGACACGGGACCCTAGGGGACGTGTCCTGTGACTTAGCCTGTAAGTAATATTCTACATTTACTATATTCGTATACATATACTTATCTATTTTATTTCACCTTCATCTACTCTATTCTTTACTTCCTACACCATTGAATTTTTACTTTTTAATTATTTTCTCACTTCTACTATCTTTACTACTTTATTGACCATTATTCATTCTATGGTCTTTATTATGCTCTTTATTTCCCTCTTATTAGTCACTGCCTCAGCAAGGACTATAGTATTCGCCTTACAGTGAAAATGCATTGACTTTGCATTATTTCATTATTTTTTTTTGCATTTTTAACCAAAGTTTCATGAAAATAATGAGTAAATTCAAAATTATTTTTATAATTTCCTAAAAACCTTATTTCTAATTTTCGATTGGCTTAGAGAACTCTGATGGGACATAATTCCCGTGGTGGATGGCATTTATTTTTGGTGTTTTTCAGTGCCTGACAATTCATTAAAAAAAAAAAAAACTAATTTTGGGAGTGGTCATTATGTTGGTGAGTGTTATGACACTGACGTTGTTATGCCTAACACTATTACTACTCTGCCTAATGTTGCAAGTCCCTTACATTGGAGGGGGGCGGGGTTTGCGGGGGGAGGGGGGCGTTGATATATTGTGCACAAAAAATGTATTGCATTTACAGAGAAAAGGAAAGTCGATTGCAATTTATTTGAATCTTTTTATGTGAAATGTGTTCACTATAAATCAAGATAATGGAGCAGTAAATAAAAAATTAATTTTGGAGTTTTAATGCATTCATGCTATGTAATTTTGAATTGTAGTTATTCCCATGGCTGTGCAAATAATTATTTGTGCGGAGGAGCTATTTGTATGGGCTATTATGTGTGGAGAGCTATTTGTGCGGAATGTGCCAAGGTCCGCACAATGAGCTAAACTTCCACACAATAACATGATAACAGAAGTTGTATAGGTCACAATAAACTGGGAAGCTCCGCCAATACCTTCATGTCTCCAATGCCAATGAAAGCCTATGCTAATGCAGCGGTGTAGTTGTATTTCCTTTCCCATCTTCTTTTAGAAAACTACACGGGCAAATGAATTGGTGATGCATTGTGGTTTCTGGGATTTTACAAATGCATCTCCTTTCCTGGTTCCTACATAGATTAAAAGATACAAATTGATCCGAGTGCACAAATCATTGCTATTGTTGTTAATTGCTCATATAAAGGCAACTAAATAATTATGTTGAACCGTATTATAGCCTAAGTTTCAAAATTTTAAAGAAAATTATGCTACTTTGTGTATTTATTTTGCTTTACACAAACTTTCTTTGTTATTGCAAATGTTTCCATATCAATGTGGAGGCCACACTTAGTATTTGAATCTTGCGCGAAAAAAAATATATTGCATTTGTAGAGAAAAGGAAATTCAATTGCAATTTATTTGAATCTTTTTATGTGAAATGTGTTCACTATAAATCAACATAATGGAGCAGTAAATAAAAAATTAATTTTGGAGTTCTAATGCATTCATGCAATGTAGTTTTGAATAGTAGTTATTCCCATGGTTGTGCAAATAAATATTTGTGCGGAGGAGCTGTTTGTATGGGCTATTATGTGTGGAGAGCTATTTGTGCGGAATGTGTGAAGGTCCGCACAATGAGCTAAACTTCCACACAATAACATGATAACAGAAGTTGTATAGGTCACAATAAACTGGGAAGCTCTACCAATACCTTCACGTCTCCAATTCCAATGAAAGCATATGATAATGCAGGGGTGTAATTGTATTTCATTTCCCATCTTCTTTCAGAAAACTACACGAGAAAATGAATTGGTGATACATTGTCATTTCTAGGATTTTACAAATGCATCCCCTTTCCTAGTTATCCCGGGCTACATCGTGCCTGTCTTCCTACACAGATTAAAAGATACAAATTGATCCTAGTGCAAAAATCATTGCTATTGTTGATACTTGCTCATATAAAGGCAACTAAATAATTTTGTTGAACCGTATTAGAGCTTAAGTTTAGAAATTTTAAAGAAAAGTCTGCTACTCTGTGTATTTATTTTTCTCTACACAAACTTTCTTTGTTATTGAAAATGTTTCCATATCGATTTGGAGGCCATCACTTAGTATTTTCACACAATAATAATACACAACGTATACTTCTTACAGACAAAATAACATTAATTGATTCACAATTCCACCATTCAAAGACAACAAACACATATCGCTCGTGGGATACTATATAACACGTATTGCACTCGCATATTAATCATCTAGGATCGTAGACATAGGGTCTATGAATTAAGTGCCTTAATATGAAGTAACTAATATGATTAATCATGGATGTCTTAGACAACCCACACGAAAACTATGCACAACTAAAATAAAAACTACAATGGATTAAGCGTGTTTCATCCATCCTTGATCATATAAATGAATTAGCCTTGTTAATGTTAATAAAGCATAAGCACAAATAGAAGTAGAGTTTCATAGCTACCATTAATCAGTATATCCATAACAATGGTAGACTAGAAGACACATATTGTATTCCATTAATGGTTCTTCCATACCATAATAGTCCTAATAATGGCAACACATATACTAGTACAAACGTCTTTAGTTATTATTTAGTATTAGCTAAACTAATAACAATATCTAGTATTAATAATACTATTATGTTTCATCGTATTAATAATAAATAATTAGTTGTACTAGATATTAGTCAACAGTATGGATGAAATCCATGTATTCATACCTTGTTGTTGCTACAACACCTTCCAAAATTTTGGCCTATACCCAAATTTTGGAGCCCACTATGATCTTGCATATTGTTGTTGCAAACATTGAGACTCATTGCATGTGTTTTGTCTAACTGTTTTCCTCCCATTTGCAAGAAATTAAAAGTGTCGTATTTTCGCATGTTAAGTGTCACACAATGCACAAAAGCTTGTTTTGGTGGTTTCAAGGGATGATCTTTGTGTAAATGAGTTGATCTTATCATGTCAACATTTGTCACACTCATTTCAAAAGTTTTAAGTACTATCACACAAGTGTCGTCACAGTCATCACAAAGTGTATCTTTGGTGTCACACTTGTCGTAAGTCTTCGCAAATTTGTTGCACTAGGGGAAGTATGTTGTTCTTGTTTTTGTGCCATCAAGTAATCTAAGTGTGTAATCAGAGTCAAGTTTGATCACTATTCATATCAGCTTCATCGATCCCACACTTAGTCAAATTCTGGAAACTCTCTGACCAAGAAACTTAGCCTCATCTGAGCCTCTTGAACTACGCATTGTGTAGTATTAACCCTCTAGTTGCGATCCTTCCTCTTGACACTGCACAATGCACAGTTCTTGCCTACCAGGCCCGCACACTGCGTAGTTTCAATGCTCAAGCCCAGACCTTGAGCTCCAAAACTGCGCAATTCATCCCTCCAGCATGGCCTCCACTACGCATTGCATAATATTTTACCTCAAACACATCCCCTAAGTTGTGCAATTGTGTAATCACCTGGTGTGCTCTTCGTTCCATAACTACGCAGTAGCCATAATGAGTGGTCAACCCCTCAGCCTGGCTCACTGAGCTCCCAAACTACACAATTTGCTTGCTCAACCCAACCTGAACTGCACATTGTGTAGTCTCATGGCTCAAGCTTCACCCCTGATTGCCTGAGTTATGTAATTGTGCAATAATTGAGCTTCTCCCTTAGCATGCCACCTGGTTCTGACTCAGTTAGTGGATCAACATACAACATCTTAGATTAGGGGTTCTATCAGATTTATGTCATCTTGTTATGAAAGAATTGCATATGCAGGTACTTTATCATACCATGACAAGATGATGAAGAAGGAGATGGAGAAGAGAAACATGATGGAAGACATCTTTGTAGTTGATTATGCAAACTGATCAATCAACATAAAGTAACGGGAAACTAGTTTACAACTGCAACTCAAGACTGATAACACTGAAGACTCCTTACTTCTAAGCCATATGGAGGTGGACAGAAGAGTATTCTTAAGAAGACATATAACAAGGAGCAACAAGACTGGATTAAAATTGCCATGTCATCATGCAATCCATGTCAATAATGCTATGTCATGTCATGTCACGAGTCATCATAAGCCACATCATCCTTGTGGATTATATAATTTCTTATTCAAAAATGTAGATAATATGAAGAGTCATGTAAAGTTGAAAAATCATAGGAAGTCAAATAGTCATGAGGGTAGTCAAAGAGTCACAAGGGAGGTGAATCATCACCCCATTGGTTAAATATACACAATCGTTGTATTAAAAAAGGAATTTTCACCTTGGCTCCTCCCCTAAGGCATTAGAGAGACAAGCTAGTTCTTTTGGGGAGCAAGTAGTGGCTCCAACACACCATTATTGGAGCTAGTGTTGTTTGTTGTATAAATGTGTCTTGGGACTTTTACTTAATATATGAAGCCTGATGGCTAGCGCTTTCTTCATGCATGGATTATGAATGTTTATAAGGTTGTTTTGTGAATGTTTATGATTATGTTGTTGTTGTGACATACACCCTCCAAATTTTTGCATACACTCAAATTTTGGAGCCTACTATGGATATTGTGATCGGCCGTTCCATAGTCACTTCATGGTAAGCTAATGCTTTTAAGATCCCTTCTTAGATCGGAAATGTCGAAGTCACTTGCTTGCACATGCTCAGACCAGAAAAAGTTCAAGAGCACGTTATTCTACGTAATCTTGGACAATCACAGCATGTTCCATCAAGACAGTGCATGTACGATGTCCATTCCATGTCAACAGTTAGTGCGCACTAACAATGACAATTTCTCACATTATAGTTGTGTTTGTATTTCTATTTCGGTGAACTTTGCAAACTGTCTCTCCTATAGACATTTTTTTCACGAGAGTCACTTTCATGTTTTCAGTAGTCACTTTCATGTTTTCAGTAGTCACTTTCACTTGCTTTCACTCTAACTAGTGTTATTTTCATGTTATCTTTGATATGGCATGTGTTACTTTCATTGTCGTTCACATATCACAAGAGTCGTTCGCACTTTAGCAATTGTCATCTTTTTCTCTTGTTAGTTATCGCACGATGTATGGATGCATGTTCTGGTGGTCTCAATGTGTTATTTTTGTGTGAATGAGTTGGTATAACCATGTAAACATAAGTCGCACTCATTCCCAAAGTTTTAAGCACTGTCACACAAGTGTTGTCACGATCGTCGTAAAGTGTATCTTAAGGGTCACACTTGTTGTAAAGTTGTCACATGGAGGGAAATGCATTGTTCATGTGTCTTGGATGATCTATGTCATTGTGTTGTCAAGTATTCTTATTGTGTAATCACAGTCGAAGTCTTATCACTGTTCAAATCAATCTCGTTGATCCCACAATTAGTCATTTCTTAAAAGGATTCCCGACCAAGAAAACTAGCTTCACCTCGCCTTCTTGAACTACACATTGCGCAATTTCAGTCCTCTAGATGTGACCATCCCTCTTAGCACCACGCAATGTGCAATTCCTGCCTCCAAGGACTATTGTACTATGAAGTTTTTGTGCTCAAGCTCCGACCTTGACCACTAGAATTGTGCAATCCTTCTCCCAAACTGGCCCTAATTGCGCATTATGCAATCACAAGCTCATTCCCTAATCTTATGAACTATGTAGTTGCGCAATATCCTAACCTCTCTTATCTCCTAGAACTGCACATTGTGTTCAATCAATGTCCATCCCCTCAACTTGCCTCATTGGCTCCCAGAACTATGCAATTTTCTCCCTCAGTCCAGCCTGAATTGTGCATTGCGCAGTCTCAAGGCTCAAGTCTCAGCCCTGAGCTCTTGAACTACACAATTGTGCAGTCACCTAGGTTCATCTATCCTCTAGAATTGTGTAATAAGTTGATCCAGTGCCTGTTCCCTCAACCTGCCATCTTGAGCTCCCAGACTGCACAATTTTCTTCCTTAGCCCAACCTGAAATGTGCATTGCGCAATCTCAAGGCTCAAGCTTTACCCCTGACTGCCTGAGCTGCACAATTGCACAGTTACTAAGCCTCTTTCCTAGCCTGTCACCCAGTTTCGGCTCAGTCAGTGGATCAATGTGCACCATCTTATACTAGGAGTTTATCGGACTGATGTCATCTTGTCGTGAGTGAATTGCAGATATAGGAACTTTATCATGCTATGGAAAGATGATGAAAAAGGAGACAAATAATGAGAACATCCTAGAAGACACATTGGAGCTAAAGGGATAAGACGATCAACAGGTGAGAAGATGAAGGAACATCAAACTCCAACAGAAGATGAATATTAAGATCATATGGAAGACACCTCATCTTCAGTTCATAAGGAGGAGGAAGAAGAGAAACATGTACCATATGTTCAAGAAAGAAGCAACAAGAAGGGCAACTTGGCACTATCACATCATCATGCAGTCTATGTCATCAGTGTCATGTCATGTCCTGTCACAAGTCATCATATATCACATCATTATTGTTGGTTATGTAATTACCTATTCGAAATGTATTATAAAGTGGAAGTCCAAAGGACACACATGGAATATGAAGACTCATGTAAGTCAAAAAGTCATAGGAATTAGAACAAGCATGAGGGTATTCAAAGAGTCACAAGGAGTATGAAGAATCTCACCTTGCTTATATATACACCCTCATTGTATGAGCAAAAGACTTTTCACCTTGGCTCCTCCCACAAAGCATTAGAAAGATAAGCTAGTTCTTTTGAGGAGCAAGTAGTGGCTTCAACTCTCCACTACTGGAGCTAGGGATGTTAATTGTATACATGTGTATTGGAACTTTTACTTAATAATGAAAGCCTTCAAGGCCAACACATTCTTCATGCATGGATTATGAAAGTTTGTAAGACTATTATGTCGATGTTTGTACTTCATGTTTGCTTTCACATGCGTTAAGATAGATGAACTATTTCGGTTGCTTTAGTACTTATCTTATTGAAAATGTGTTTTAATTGTTGTCCCATCCTTGCGGACTACTCCACAGGGTATTATAAAAAAAAAATCTCATTTGTTGATTGTAATGACTGTCACATATGGTGTCGCTTTTTCTAACATCTACAGCACAAGTGCTTCAGGAGATATGAAAGCTTCCTAGAGACAACCTCTGGGTTGATTGTAGACTAGTGCCTAAGACATCTTAAAGAGAGGAGTGCATGGAAGATTATCAGGGGGGATTTCTGCTGCACTGTGATTGTCATGTAGTTGGAAAAAATAATTAAAAGGGTTTGGTTCAATAGTCCTTCATCAAGGTAAACTCAAGCCAATACATGGATCTAGATGCATAGTGGGAAATCAAGGCAATATCAAGGAGAAATGTCTGGTTCTAGTGGCCGACACACAACAATATACAATTTAATGTTGGAGTTGTAGTAAAATGAAGAGGAGGGGAGAAAGGAAGGAATTTTATGCATAAGGATGGGAACAATACAAAACCCTAAGAAACAATATTCCGGCAGAAGGATGGAAGATTGAAGAGGTGGAATGATAGGAATTGTGGAGTGCGAATGAAGGTTTCATATTCTATACCTCATAGACACACTTGTGATTGATCAGCATAAGTAAATATTTGCTCATACAGGTACATAAGTAAATATTTAATTAACACAAGGACTATCACTACTCAACATCATACATATAACCATGAGAGAGAGAAATTGACAGCTTCATTACACAATTTCAGTAGAAGAGAAACATACATGAAATGAAATACAAAGATGAAAACATATTTCTCATTACTCTGATAGGAATCAATAGAGTAGTTTCATTAATCCTTGAAGAGTCCAAATCACCAATCCATTTACATTCAACAACGATGCATAGCTCAAGTCCCTCATGAACAGGAAAATAGAACCAAAAGTGGAATCACGAAATTTGGACCCCTCGAGTGCAGAATTATGGAACCCTTGTTAAGTGTTTCTTCCCCCCTTTTACAAGGAGAGGGAGAGATTTGCAAAACAATTACAAAATATATTGGCCTGAGCTCCAACTATTTGATAGACTAATTGTCTCAGTGTGCGATGTCCTATTGTCCAAAAATATTACAAAGGATTTGATTCCTTTATTGAAAATAAACATAAACTAGAAAATAATAGGAAAAGGAAAACTGAAGAATGATTAGAGGAAAGTATCCACACACCATATTTGTGATGGCCTCTAATCAGGCCATGCCTCTGCACTATGTGCCTTCCTTACTTCTCGACTGGTTCCCATCGCTTCCGCCTTAACTGCCTGACTTCCCCACTCTCTGGAGATGGAAGCAATTAACGATGGTTGCTTGTCACAGAGCGGAAATGGATATCGACCTGGTGGTCCTTCGTTTCATAACTGAGTGGATCTCCATGATGAACCATTAAATCTTCCTGACCCCCATACCTCCATTCAATACCTTGGTTGTTGACCCATTACGTCTTTAAAGCTAGATACCATGCTCTTAGAACATTACTACATTGCTCCTTAGACCCCTTTGGTTTAGCCCCTTTATATTTTCTTCATTATAGGACTGAGGTTCGTGAGCTATGGCTTAGCCTTAAGGCACTAGGGCCTTTAGACTCTTTCCTGGGGGCCTTTTTCCATTTATAAATTTCTTTGCACCCCTTTCCTTTAAGTTCCTTTAGATCATGGGCCAGCCCTTATTAACGATTTCCAATCAAGGTTTTAACTTGGGTGGTGTGACATTTGAATTTCGTTGATCATCGATCACCCTCTATGCTTAGCCCTTGGTTCTTTGACTCCTTATGATTGCATGCCATCCCTAGTATTGGAGCTCTTCAATCATAGTTTTTAAATCGAAGGTTTAAACTTGATACAACGATTTTCCTCATCCTGCGATCGTCAATCTCCAAGATGACATCATCCTTTGCCACGTGTCACCTTGTTTTGCCCTCTTTGGATCCTTGAAAGTGCCAGATATGCATGCCACGTGTCCTCTCTACTGCCACGTCTTGATGATGTCAGGCGCCACGTGACTTTGTCGAGACCAATAGTATTATGCCATGTGACCTTCTAGAGGAGAGAGAAAAGGCCCGCCTACCCTTGGTTTTGCATTGAATTTCTTTGTTAAATGCTTTTAGGTATCTCTCGATACTTTATACTATCGACATTTTTTCCCTGCAATTCCTTTATAGTGGTCACTAGAAGATTGTTGATTGTCGATTTACAACATGTCTTGTGTTGTTGTGATCACTGATTCACCCCCGACCTTCGATCGTCGATATACTTTGTGTTATGGACCTCTGATCACTGACGTACAAAGCCGCTTGATCCTCCGATATGAGATTACAAAACCAAACCTCTGTTACTTGAAGCGTTGAATGCCATGTTTCCTGATCCTCTGATATGCGATTTGCGATATGCTCCCAGACCTCCAACATGCTCTTCTCCTTCATTTCAAAGGCAACAAAACCCTCAAACTTCAACAGGTCATATGTTCTGATCCAGAAGTCCATTTTTGGACTCCCACATACCGTTGGAAATATTATTCCAAGAACTATCCAATGGAGAGGGTCTGTTTTAGCTTTGATTGCTTCTATGGTTTGGAAGATGGCTTCAAACTTCACTGCGCTTTTCCACTTTGGACAACTGAAAACACATTTTGCAGTGAGTGACAACATTGGCTCCAATTGGGGACAGTGCCTTGATAGCAAGGTGCTGAGAATCTGTAGACCAATAGCCTTCACCATTGGGTATGGAGTAAAAAATATAATGAATCTATACAACCGAAAAATCTCCATGGGACTTTATTTGTTGGGAGTTATTTCCTCATAAATTTGAAATGCATAAATACAAATTCTAACAATTGGGAATTAAATGCTCAGTTAGACAGCTTATTTATGTACAATTCCTACTTATGTATAGGGCATCAATTCACCTAAGTGAGGTCAACCCTCCAATGGTACCAAGTCAACTTTTGAGTGTTAGACCTAATGCCTTCATGGCGTTGAAAAATAAAAAAAAAAACAAAACAAAACAAAACATGCACCATGAAAAAATTTCAAACAAAAAACCTAATACATGCTTTAGAAACAACCTCTGTTGCTAACCTAGGAATGTCATCACATAGTCAGCTACAGGGTCATAGAACTAACGAGAGGAAATTCCAGCTGCCTCCATTTTATGAAAAGTTTTCTGACCAATATCTTCTTGGTCGAGGTAGCCACAAACACTATTCAACTCCTCAATTTTAGGTTTTTCAAGAAAAACTTGTTGTTGATCTTTTGCTACCCATTTTCTAATGGGCCAACCCTCTTGGAATTTGCAATAGAATCTTCATTTTTTGAACTGTAGGAGTCATAGAGTGGATAATCTACTGAGGATTCCCGACATGAATCTTTCTGAAATAGGTAGCCACAAACACTTCTTGGTCCTTAAACTTTGGGCTCTTCTTGAAAAAATTGTTGCTGGGAGCCTTCTCCCCACTTGCTAATAAACAACTCCCTTTGGAAATTTGTAACCATCTCATCCTCCTCTGAATCATATGAATCATAAATCAAAGAATCTTCATCAACATTAATATCAGCATCTTGAACTGGTTCTCCATTTGAAGGATGTCAGTCATAAATTAGATCCTCTTTGTCAACCTCCTGGCAGGCTTCCTCTTTTTGTGCAACTTCCCATGAATAGGGTTGTTGTGATTATGCACCGCTCGACTCCCCATCAGAGTCATATACATCATAAGAAGGATAATCATCAACTTTGACTAAATAAGGTCACTGAGGGTTTATTTGCAACTCGATGATGTCCCTTTCTTCGCTTTCTTGACCACTGGGCAATGATTCTTGATACCGATATATGTCTTCTTGGGGAGGGTCCCCACAAACATCTTCAGCGGGATCATTAACCTTAGAAACATTTTCATCATTAAAATATGCACAACAATCTTCAAACAAAGCATCCAATGGATATAATATTTTTCAATAATGATTGAATGTTATGTGAAAGCTCTTTAAGGAAGATATGATGTTAGAACGTATTGTTCTATACCAAAATATAACATCCTCATCTAAAAAATACATGAACAATTTCATGTGTACATCTTCAAGAACAATACCCTGTTGTTCCATGCATTCATGAGAGTGCTTGAGGTGTTGGTCTGACCTTCTATCTGTGTTTCCATTGAATCTAGGCAAATAGGTATTCCATTCATGAAATGAAGGGACATGATTGGGATAACCAACAATAGAAGAAAAATCCAGTAGGGAAAATTTAATGGCCAAGAATGAAGGAATGGTCATTTCGAAAACCCGTTTAGGAGACTGATCTCAAGTTCAAATGGAGGGGAAGTTTTATGATGTTTGGCATCAGAGCGAGTATGAGGCTGCTTGAAAGCCGAGATGATCAAATAGATATATAGACAGTGGAGTCACCAGGATGTTTACCATAAGATTGAAATTCAGATAGTGGAGTCGCCAAGGTGAGATATCTTCAACCCACACTTCCCTTGCTCACCTGAAAGAGGGAATGTAAAAATTAGTCGTACCGAGGGAAAAATATTCTGATTCCTTCCTCGACAATGATGCTAGAAAGATGTTGTCTCTTTTTCTAGCACTTGTAGCACAAGTTCTTCAGGAGATATGAAAGCTTACTAGAGACAACGTCTAGGTCGATTGTATACCAGTGTCTATGACATCTTAAAGAGAGAAGTGCATGTAAGATTATCAGGGGGGCCTTATGCTGCACTCTGATTGTCACGTAGTTGGAAAATATAATGAAATGGGTTTGGCTCAATAGTCCTTAGTCGAGATAAAGTCAAGTCAATACATGGATCTAAATGCACGGGTGGCCAATCTCAAAGAGAAATGTCTGGTTCTGGTGGCCAAAACACAACAATAGGAATCTTAATATTAGAGTTGTAGTAAATGAAGAGGAGGAGAGAAAGCAAGGAATTCTATGCATAGGGTTGGGAACAATACATAATCCTAAGCAACAATATTCTAGTAGAAGGATGGAATATTGAAGAGGTGGCATTACAAGAATTGTGGAGGACAAAGTAATGTTTCATAATCTATACCTCATGAACACACTTGTCAGTCATCAACATAAGTAAATTTGTGCTCATAAAGGTACATGATTAAATATTTAATTAACATAGGGACTATCATTATTCAGCAACATACATATAACCATGACAGAGAGAAACCAATAGCTTCATTACACAATTTCGGCAGAAAAGAAGCATGCATGAAATGAAATACAAAGATGAAAACATGCAGCTCATTTCTCTGATAGGAATTAACAGAATAGTTTCATTGATACTTAAAGAGTCCAAATCACTAGTCCATTTACATGCAACAATGCATAGCTCAAGTCCTTCATGAATCGACAAATAGAACCAAAAGTGGAAGCACAGAATTTGGACCTCTCGGATGCAGAATTTCGGAGCCCTTGTTAAGTGTTTCTTCCTCCCTTTTATAAGGGGACGGAGAGCTTTGTAAAATAATTACAAAATATCTTGGCCTAAGCTCCAGCTTTTTGATAGACTAGCTGTCTCGCCGTGTGATATCTTGTTGTCCAAAAAGATTACAAAGGATTTGATTCCTTTTTTCAAAATACACATAAATTACATAATAATAAGAAAAGGAAAAATGAACAATGATTAGAGGAAAGTATCCTCGAGCCATCTATGTGATGGCCTCTGATCAGGCAAAGCCTCTACGCTGATGTGCCTTCCTTGATGCATGACCAGTTCCTATCGCTTTCACCTTAACTGTCTGAATTCCCCACTCTCTAGAGTTGGAGGTGATTAACAATGGTTACTTGTCACAGAGCGGAAGTGGAGATCGACCTAGCGGTCCTTCATTGCATAACTGAGTGGAGGTCCATGTTGAACCATTAAATCTTCCTGACCCCCACACTTCCATTCAATACCTTGACTACTGACCCATTACATCTTTAAATCTTTGTACCACGCTATCAAGACTCTTATTCTAAAGGACATTGCAAAAAAACGAGTCTTGATGCTCCTTGACCCCCTTTGGTTTAGCCCCTTTCTATTTTCTTCACATAGGATTGAGGATTGTGACCTAAAGCTTATCCTTAAGGTGTTAGGGCCTTTAGAATCCTGTCCAGTGGCCTTTTTCCCTTTATAAAGTGCTTTATGCCCCTTTCCTTTAAGTTCCTCTAGGCCATGAGCCAACCCTTATCGGTGATTTCCAATCGGGGCTTTAACTTTGGTGGTGTGACATTTCAATTTAGCCGATCACCCTCTGTGCTTAGCCCTTGGTTCTTTGACTCCTTATGACCGCATGCCAGCCCCTGTATCGGAGCCCTTCAATTGGAGTTTTTAAATCAGAGCTTTAAACTTGATACAACGATTTTCCTCATCCTCCAATTGTCGATCTTTGAGATGTCGTCATCCTTTGCCACTTGTCACCTTGTGAGTAGTGACACGTGTCCTTCATACTTCCACGTCATGATGATGTTAGACGCCTTGTGGCTTTATCGGGACCAAAAGTATTCTTCCACGTGGCCCTCTAGAGGAGAGATAAAAGGCCTTCCTACCCTTGGTTTTGCCTTGAATTTCTTTGTTAAATGGTTTTAGGCATCCGCTGACAATTTACACTATCAACATTTTTTCCCAAAATTCCCTTATCGTAATCACTTTAAGATCGTCAATTTCCGATTTGCGACATGTCTTGCATTGTTACAATCGCTAATTCACCTCAGATCTTCGATCACCAATATACTATGTGCCATGGACCTTTGATTGTTGATGTGTGATGCCGCTTGATCCTCCGATATGAGATTTTCAATATCAGACCTTTGTTGCCTGAAGCACCAAATGCCATGTTGCCTTATCCTCTGATATGAGATTTTTTATATGCTCCCAACCCATCGATATGTTCTTCTCCTTCATTTCAAAGGCAACAAAACCCTCGAACTTCAACAGGCCATATCTTCTGATCCAAAAGTCCATTTTTGGACTTCCACATATCATTGGAAATCTTATTATGAGAACTATCCAATGGAGAGGGTCCAATTTAGCTATGAGTTATTATGTGGCTTGGAATATGGATTTAAACTTCACTTCTATTTTGCACTTTGGACAACTGAAAACACAATTTGCAATGAGTGGCAACATCATCCTTTGTGGACTATTCCACTGGATGTTAGATGGATCCTTTCGGTTCATGTGTGTCTCTTCTTAGGTGATACTACTATCTCTCTCTTAGAGGCTCACTTTCCTCCCCTCTCTGCAGTAGAATAACTTTGACGCATTTACAACTAAACACTCACCAGGCACACCTTCTTCCTTTTCAAAGGCACCATTGCATCCCTCTCTCTTCCTGATAGTTAGAGCCAAGGAAAATATTTAAGATATATGGAAACTGAGTTGATATTCTAGATGGGGCTCCTAATCCAAAAGGTGTAAGGTCCAATTGGGACTTCACATCGAGGACACCCCTTGGCTGACGAATTTCCAACACTGTCAACAATGGTGCTAGAAGGATCATGCCAGGACAAGATGTTCCCGTTGAGTCTGCTTTAAATCTCCTATCCAAAATTCCTCTTCCCCAAATAATAATCTCCGGATGTTTTTCTAAATATCTTAAGCTTACCATCCTTGTGGAAGTTTTCCATAACCTGTCCCAATTTAAGTTTGATGGTGAGGATGAATTCACTCTTTGTAAATATATGTTTCAAGTTGTCCGTTTTTGCCTTTCCAATGGAATAAATTGCAAGGATTTTAAGGCTAGATTGCTCACCCTCACATTTGAAGGTCATGTTAAGAGATGGTATCATAAATTACCTGTTTATTTGATCCATTCATTTGACCAACTTGCAAAGGAGCTTCATAAAGCATTTGATAGGTATGATTACCAATACGTTATTAAAAGAATTAATCAACTAAGAATCAATCCTAATGAGTCAATTAAGGATTTGTCTGATCATTTCCTTCACATTTGCTATTAATTTCTTGAAGAAAATACGAACTGGGATTTCTTTGAAGAAAAGTTCAAGTGTTTGGTTCATATCTCTTTGCACGATGAATCCAAACCAATTGATGTTTCTACTTCTGCAACTCTTGTAAACCATCAGACACCCCTAATTTCATTGGATGAACGTACTATTTCTTTTGTTCCTTGTCCTCCTCCTTTTCCAGTTCAGATGAGGGTGCCTCCTTGCGATGATAATAAAGCTGGGAGATCTGCTAATCAAATTCCTAGTCCATCTCTTCATTCTTCTTCCACTTTTCATGACTCTGATTCAATGGAGGAAATCCCAAAAATGCTCATGAAGCCCATGGTGAAGACTAACTCCTCCATTCTGCAATATGATGTAGAAATTTTGAATAACATGTAACAATACATAGTACAATACTCCTCACAAGTACTCAGTCCTATCTCCACCTGTTACACACAATACGACTCAGATCTGATCTCCAAATATCCTCCGCTACTTGCCTACCTCCACTGCGCAATCCCTGCATGAGAATGAATGATAATGGCTCAAGCAAACTCGTATTTACTTGGAAAAATCATGTGAGCACAAGCTACAATTGCCCTTGGCCTCATTGGCATTACTCAATCCATTGCATGTGCAAATCTCATGCACAACTGATAGTCACAACTCACCCTTTCACTTACCTCTAATACTTGTCTCCATGGAACTGTCCGTGCACTGAGTTAACTGATGTATTCTTCAGTTGCTTTATGAGTTAATAATTAGTGAATTAATTAATAAATAATTCACACAACTCATCACTTAGTCTATTGGCTAGTTAGACTAACTACAACTAGTTCAACTGAGTCAAACTGAACACAACTCCATCAACTCCTGATCCAACTCCACAGAACTCAATCACTGAAGTCCTAACTGAAGTCCTCCATGCAATAGCTCAAGTAACCCATAAGAACCACGTATTTCCTTCTTGTAGCTGCATGTGCCACATTCGTAGCTCGAACTGAAGTGCTCCAAGAGAATAAGATAATGTTTATAGTCCAAATACTACTAAGGGCTAATAATATTTGATTCTTTCTATTTTTACCTGACAGTCTAAAAATAGACTCTGATCACACCGTTGTGATCCAAAAAATATAAGTCCATCTATTTTTCCCAACATGACTAATCATCCATAAACAGCATCCTGCAACTCATAGACCATGATCCATATGTCTAAAAATAGACTTTGCGCCAAAACTTGCATGCGGGACCACTCAGTGAAGGCGACTCCTTTCCACTGAGCTCCATCATCTTGTTGCATTCTCAACAAGCATTTCTTGTTGCACACTTTTCAACACTCCCTCTCAAACCCGATCCTATAACTCTGGAATGTTCTGCATGCAACACATCTACCCACTCCACTTTGCTCCAACAACACTTGGAACAAAGAAAAGACTCCCAACTGACCCCTCTATTGGGCTAGGAACATACTCTGATGCTGAAGCTTTTCCTACTGCTGACAAGTGCTCCCTCTCTGACACCTGCGCTACTGCAACATATTCATGCATCTCGCACCATTGCACACCTCTCTGTGCCACCTAGCACTGTGCAAAACACTTGTGCCTCTCGCATTGCTGCAGCCTGCATGCTATGCGCTGTCCTGGGATTCCCTACACTGTCGCTTT
>APFE031696638.1:0-29820 GCA_000404065.3 Pinus taeda | reverse complement strand
TTGAATTATGAACTTTTATTAAATATATTATTTTTCTAACAGTTAATTTATTTTTTTAAATTAACTTATTTCTTTAGTTCTGGACTCATTTTTCTTTTTAAACCCAGTGGGATCAAATTCTCTTCATCCAATCATCCTGATGATGAATCACATTGGTTGGTTTGAAACACGTCGTCAATCTATTCATTTATGTGATGGATCCAAAAGATATCTGCTCAAACTAGGAAAATATTTTGGGAGGAGTGAATCAATATTTTATAGCTTTTAACAATAGTTTGCCATTTTATTTAACAATGAGCAATTATTTTTAGATATTCATCAATTAACCATGAAATCAACACACAAAATATTATCAACATCACATATATAGGTAACACATAAAGACGTTGTATATACATGGAAATCCATGAAGGGAACCACATATATTTTCGTTTTGATATAAATGAAAGCACCAACTTCTTTTTACATCATATTATGTAGGCACCAACTTGCAAGAGGCTCCAAACTCTTTTTCTCTGCAAGCACCTACTTGTTGGAAGCATCAACTTGCATTGTTCATAGGAACCAACCTGCTAATCGTTTTCAGGAACCTACCTGAAAGAGACACCAATCTCCTGATTAAAAAAAATTAATAATAATAATAATAATAATAATAAATAAATAAATAAATAAAAAATCTAACAGGTTTGTAAGACCTTGTTTTAGTAGCACTCTCTTGTTTCTAATCCTTTGTTCTTTTCTTTACAACATCTTTAGCTTTCAATAAATCTCCTCCGACAGTATCTATTTTTGTCCTTATGTTCTTTATATGCTTCAGACTTTTAGAAATTAACATATTTTTTCTATATTCTCATGTCAACTATCTCTCTCTCATGTTGTTTATTTGATCAAAACAAGAAAAGAAAAAATCATTGTTTCAATTCTATGGACTAGTTTATATCAGTCTCCTCTTATCCTTCTGCCTTTTCGTATTCATAGTTTTTCAAGAATTAAAGTGCTTCAACTTCATGCTATTTGAGATTCGTTGGTCTGTTCATTTCGGATTCATGTTTCTTTTTAATTCTCTGGTCTCTGAAATGTCATATCTAGTTCCCCATCTTCCTGCATGCGAATAGTTCACTTTGGCGTTTTTGTTGTGTCGCACCCTTACACTTCAACCCTTCACTTCACATGAAACCATGGCCTTACTCTAGTCTCTGAGTGCTATGACGACTTACTCCTTGCACTATATTCCCAATGGCTTAGAATTGTGCCTTAAGTCTAAAGACACACTAAGTTCCCGTTATTTACCATTTCTAGAGATTTCTCTGTCAAATTCCTTATGTTAGCCATTCCAAAACACCATCATCCATCACTTATTAAGCATAGAAAATTCCATAACATGACATGAATTTTTCACTTAGTTGATGTAGAAGTTCTCTTCTCCCAAAGTTTGTCAACTGCACCACACTCCTCTATATCTCATCTTGAAATTTTGCGGCGGGAAGTGAATTCATTAGTTAGTTGATGAATAAGTTTATGTCTCCTTGAGTTCATTAACCATAGTAGTACGTCATTGTTATTCCTCCCACGTAGGATGAGAATGCTCAATGCATCTAATGGAGGTATTTATGTCTCTTGGAATTTGTCTACCATGATTGTCTCCAATACTATTACCTTCGTGAACATTTTTACTCCTGCACCGCAATGACATGTCATGAAACATCATCAACATGCCATGTGTCACTATATTGACCTGTCCTACCAATATGTCATCCCATTTCATCACACTACCATGTGTCATCCTGTGATTGGTCCCATGTGTCACCCAACAGAGGGCCACTTGGGTACTCCGAAATTCCAAATTAGCATGCCATATGTCCTTGCCACATCATTCCATGTCATCGCCATGCTGACATCACTGCCATTTGGATGCCACATCATCTTCCAACTCATGATCAATTTCCTTCAACCATTTTTGGTCATCTGTCACTTGCCCTATCACAACCTCTATGGAGGAAATTCCAGGGTTCAAATGTTTTTTTTCCTAATTCCTTTTTTAAATTTAACATGGCGTGGGCTTTTGATTTATGTTATATGCCACACTTTGTGAGCTAGGGAGATTCTTTATTTATCACAGTCTGTCAACCATGGGATCATGCCCATCATTATATGCCTCTTGTAGAACCTTTATGGCATTTTGGTCATTAGTTAACAGGAAATTTCCCATTCCACAGGGTTTGTCAACCGCAAGACTCCGTGAAAAAATCTCCTAACAAAATTCCCCTATGATGCACTATCAAATTTATCATTATATAATATGAAAACTTATTGTCCGGTGCCTTTGGTAAGCATGTGTGGAACCATGAGCCTCAGAACCATGCTAAACTTCAAATTATCATAACTTTCGATCCCTTGGGAGTTTTTCAGAGTGTCATACATTGTTGGAAAGGTATTTCCATGCACTATTTAACCATGAAATCAATAAAATACCAATGAAACATTAACAATAATTACTCGACATCAATAACGACTCATTTTACATCAATGACAACAATTTTCTTATCAAGTGGCAGAGTGGAAAATCACTGCATTGTCTTGGTATTGGGCTTGGATGTGCAGACGACCTTAAGGACCCCTACCTCGATACCCACATAGGCAGCACATTCACTTCTAGGGAATACTGAACAGAAAAAAGAATAGATAAGATAGAGTTCTTACGCACAATTCCCATAAACCCTAGGAGTTGGAGAAGAAGGGACCAAATAGAAGGAAAATCTAGAGAACTTGAGAATGACACAGAAGTTTGTGGTAGCTACCAAAAGAAAAAATTTGGTAAGAGAGGGAAAATAAGAATCTCTTGCTAGGGTCCAACAACCACTAAGGGTCAACAATATTCAAACCATAACTCACCTATTTTGAACTCAAATCGTTGCAAGCTAACTCCCACCAAATAAAAGTAGAGTGAGAGAAGGAATTGGAAAAACCAAAGGAGTTGAAAATATAGAAAATTACCCAATAATGGTTAACCTACCAAACTAGGGCTTATATAGTCATGAGAGCTCGTAGTTTGTTGCCGCATCATGCTATTGTAGTGATAAGATCCTTGGTTGTCATCAACACCCCATGATTTGAACCTACTACGTGTTTATGGATTTTCCCTTGTCATTTTGCAATGGTCAATGTGTGGGCATAAGAGTCTCAGTCTCGAAATTTGGGTCACCAAAAAATACAGTGCATGTCATTCCATGGCCTTGGGAAAAATCATTCGCTTGAGCTAGAAGGGAAAACACAAAACCAACCACAACCCTACATTTGTTTCCACTGAATGTAAGTCCTCCATTGTTAATCTCCCCAAGGAATTGTCCCACCTGTAGTGAAGGTGATGTTTCGACACACTAGAAAAGTGAGAGAGTAAGGTTTCTCATCCCAGGTTTTTCAAGCAGAATGTTGTTTTTCATAAGGATGAAGGGTGGTAAATGTTATTTGCACGTGTGATGCAACCAGTGGGTTGGCCATGCCACCCCCCTCTCTTAAGTGTGATGGGAGGTGGGGGGATGGTTGGTTCCCTCTTGCACCTCAAACGTCCTAACTTCCAACACCCCAATCAGGGATTTAAATAATATTTTTTAAATTCATTGCATTTTAGCTATTTATTTATTATTTATTTTACTTTTAATTTATTTTTTAAAATTGATTTAAACTTTTATTTTTTATTAATTTTTTTATTGATTTTAAAATTACTTAAAATTGGTTTGGGAAAGGGTAATTTTTAAATTATTTATTATTATTATTATGTTTGTTTCTAAACTAACATGTTTTTAATTGAGAAATTCAAAAAGTTGCATTATATATATATATATATATATATATATATCTTAAAAGTGTGTTTTTCATGATCTTGTGTAGAATAATGATATTTTATAAGCATAGTTACAAAAGTATTGCAATTTTTATTGAAAATGGGTGAAGTTGATTTAGGCTAAGATCACAAAAGAGCTATACTTTTAGCCTTTAATTTTTTTCTCAAAGTAGAATGTCTCTTTGATTTAGGTATTTAATTTTAACCTTTTTTTTTTAGTCATGGTATTTCGATTATAATTCCATGCTTGAAAAGTATTGAAATTGTAAGGTTTTTTGTAATTGTGATATTGATTTTAATTTCTCACCCATATATTTGCAAGTCACCTGATGCACGAACAAAGACTTCTATTTCCTCAATCGGGACTTCTCCACGGTGAAAGATTGATTGGCTTAGAAGCATAACTGTCTCCACGATGTCTCAAGCGAGCTACGGCCCAACCACGCTAACAAGTGCAAATCACCACCGGTCAAGTGCGAAAGGGTTCGGGGACCACGCTAACGGTCAAGTGCCGCTACTCTCTATTACTCTATCAAATGCCATTTGAGGAGCTCGCCAGTAATCCCAATAACATAATCACCCTCCAAAACGTCTATAGACGATGCTAAAAGGTTCTGTTTTCTCTCTATTGGTTCTACCCTCTCTAGCTATGGATCTTTTCTGTAAATACGCACTTAAGAGCAAAGCATAGCGGCAAGACATGGTAAAGCATAGCAGCAATACGCACTTACCAGCGTAGCAGCATAGCGCACCTGTATGGTTCTGTATGGATCTGTATGGGTATCTCTTCACTCTTGATTGATTCTTGATTGATTCACTCAATATGGATCTGTATGGTTGGTTCTTAAGCATAGCAGCCGAAAAAGCATAGCAGCAATACATGATTGTGGTTGGTTCTGTGCAGAAAGCATAGCAGCAATACGCACTTGAGAGCATTGCAGCAAGACATGGTTCTGTATGGATATTGATTATGATGCTACGGTCAAGCAAGGGGACCACGCTATCAAGTGTAACCTATCAAGCCAGTGCAAATGGAAAAGCTAACATATATAATGTGGAAAATGGATAGATCTGGACAACCGCATGCACATATATAATGTGGCAAATGGGTCAATAGAGATTGGGAAAAGAATCTCTATAGTAAGGAAGAATAAGGCACTCCAGTAAGGAAGAATAAGGCACTCCAGTAAGGAAGAATAAGGCACTCCTTCCACGATGTACGAGCCGGGGGCGAAAAGAAGAAGCAAGCGAAAAGGAAGCATAAATCAATATTGAGCAAATGACTTGCATCGAAATGAAAATGGACCGAATCAACTGCGCTGCGAGGGGGAGGAAACATGATGGAAGTAGAAAGAGGCGCTGCTGAAGGACCTTGGGAAGGGGGGGAAGGACGCATCTGCAATGGAAAGAGGGGGATGACCGATCGAACTGATTGATAACCAACATCAATTCGAATGGAAGCGAAGGCCGGCAGGGCTTAAATAAAACAAAAACAACAGGCATCCATTACTTCATATATACTAAAAAAACTAAGGAGAGGATGTGGAGCACGCTCGACCAACGCCCCCCACCCAATAAGCATCAAGGACCGGCAGGGTAGGGTTACGAATCGCTCGACTAATAAGGACTTTAGGTTTTGCTCGACTGTTAAGGATGCGCAAGCCATGCTCGACTGCTAAGGATGCGCAGCAGTCTCGCATTGTTAACCCCCAACCAATAGTTAAACCCTAACCTTTAGGTTGCCCTCCTTATTAGAGTTTCCGAATTCCTTGTCCCCCGGAGGGAACAGGCGGCTTCGCACCTTGTCGGCTTTCATTCCTGCCTTTATTCTACTTATGCTATATGCTATTCTACTTCGCTAGCAACTCCTCGAGAAGGAAAGAAACATAGGCTCAGCTCAAAGCAAACTACGGCTCGAAATAAGCCAAGGGCCCTCTCCCGGGGGTCCAGCGTTCGTTACCTCACCCTTTCTTACTTAGGGGCGGAGCCACTCACTATTCATATGGTGACGGGTGCGTAAAGCACACTCGACTGTCCAGGAGAGGGCAAGCCACTCACTATTCATATGGTGAGCGGAGTCACTCACTATTCATATGTAGGGATTTGACTTCCAGCTCACGAAAGAAAGAAAAACGGGAAAGCGTCTATGGAAGGATGCGGGCGGGAAGAGCCACCTCAGACAGACAGACGGGGAAATAGATATTGAAATGAATGAAAGGTGTGGCTAGCAGATATGTTATTTAAACATAAAAACCAAAAGCGGTGAACCCGACTACCACGTGTGCATGTTTTCTCTATGAATTATTTACTGTAAGTCAATCCTCAATAAATAGTTTACCGCTAGTCTAATTGCAGTCCTATTAGGTGATAGCGAGCTACTTCCGTGGAAGCACTAACATATTGAGTACTCGCACCTTAGCTATTCTATGTGATCTTCCTCTCTTATCAGTCGAGCCCCTGTCGGTCCTTGCTTTCTAACGTCAGAGACGCACTACGTTTCCTTGCACAGGAAGCGCAAGCCTCCGGGACCTTTTTCCCCTATCGCCTATTCATTATTGCCTGCCCTAATTGCTTCCTAATCGCCTGCTATCGCCAGCCTGGACCGTGGTTAAAAAATGTCAAAATTTTAAAGTTTTTTGGATTCATGTTATTTACCCTTTAACACCACGATTGAAAATTGTTATAATTATAAGGTTTTCTATGATCATGATTTTGGTTTTTAATGCCATGGCTGAAAATTGTTGGAATTTTAACCCCAAAAAAAGGGTGACGCGTTATCACCACTTTTCGATTTTAGTGTGTTTTTTTATGTTTTCTACGCAAAAATAGGAGCTTTAGGGGCTAGAGTTCTTGATAAGTTAGTAACATTGTTTGTATTGGATAGGATTTTGAAGATGAAATATATGTTATCTTGTAAGAATATCAATGATGTAATATATTCCAGAGTCTTTTTCTTCAAGGAGGTCACAATAAATAGAAAGAAAATGCTTCTTAGTATTTTTTAGAATAAGCTATCAATGATAATATTATTGTTGTTGTCACCATAACACCCTCCAAAACTTCACTATATTCAAATTTTGGAGCTACCTAACTATCATATCATTTGTTTCTTCATGTCAATTTACATGTTTCAAGTGTTATTTTCATTTTTAAGCATCGTCGCATTGTTTAGAACATCTATGGTATACTTCATGGTTATAACGACTTGGTTAGTCATATAACGATTCTTTTGGTTGCAGTTGCACAAACTTTGTCTATTGTACTTGGAGAATGTTTGTAAAGTGGTGTTTTGATGTGTGTTTCTCAACATTGATCCTATCTAAGTTTTACTAATAATTTGGTATGTGTTGCACTTGATTTTACGCCTAACTCTTTGTGTTTTTTCCTTGTTTTATCCATCAGACTTAGATAAATGATTGTTTTTCATAAGTTGGCCCACCAAGGCTAATAGGGCACATGGCACTCTTAAGTCTGATTCGGGATGCCTTCCTTGTTCATACTATGCCCTGCACCCTTCCAAAGCACATAGTGCACTCCAAAGCAATAACCCCTCATTCCCTTTCTGAATTGTGCCCTAAAGAAAGCCTCTCTCTCAGCCAAGTGCATGGTGCCTCATCAATCAATAGTCAAGCCTTCCTTCCCAATTCAGGAAGCACCCTACGCCCTCACCAATCCCTCATCTAAGTGCATGGCACATCATCAGTTAAAATTGGCCCTCCTTCAACCTTCACGCTATGCCCTACACCCCCCGTGTGACTTAGGCTTCCCCAGTTGAACACATGGTGCACCAACAAGCAACATTGAGTCCACTTCACCCTTTAGATTGAACCCTAGTCCCTCCCTCAAGCTTGTTCTTCTCTAATGAGGGCATAACGCATCCTCAAGCCTCAAGCACTTATCTGTTGTCCCATGACAATGTGCTTTGCACCCAAAAACCTTTCTCCTTTCTTCCCGAGCACATTGATGAACCATTATCAGAAAATTTGCACGAAACATGTTAGAATAGGAGGTTTTGGGTTGATGTTTTCTTTCCATGAGTGATCTTAATTATAGGTGCTCTAGAACAACATGGAAAGGATGCATGAATAAATATGTCAAGGGGGGAAACTTGAGGAAGTATTCAAAATCGAAGAACACATAATGACACGAGATGAGGAACATTGGAATCTTGATGATAAAAGTAGCTTATAAAGACTCAACATGATCTTACACCTTTTGGAGGGTAAAAGTGACAACAACATGCAATTTTCATGCAATATTGAAGATACAAGTGGTAGCATTATCACCTCTTAAGAAATTACATGTCATATGTCGCTATGAGTCCAATTCATCGATGTTAGTGACTTGTCATGTTTTCACCTCCTGATGAAGTGGAAATGATTATGTAACTATGTAATTATTATAAAGACAAAATGTGGAATTCCAAGACTCTTACATGGAAAAAAGATACATATGAAGAAGTCCAAAAGACACATGTAATTCCAAAATTCATGAAGAAGTTCAAAATTCATTTAGAAGTCCAAGAGTTGTACAGAAGTCCAAATTTCATAAGAAGTTGAACATTAATATGAGAAACTCAAGATTCATGAGGATATGAAAGGTCGTGCCTCGAGTTATAAAAGAAGCCTTATTACTCAAGCAAAAGACTTTTCACCTTGGCTTCTCCAACAAGTACTTATAGAGATAGAGATAGTTCTTTTGGAGAGCAAGAAGTGGCTCTAACACTCCACTATTGGAGCTAGTGGTATTCATTGTACTCATGTATCTTGGAAATTTTTCTTAATACTTGAAGCATTTTGGCCAGCACATTTTCATGCATAGATTGTATATGTTTTGAGACTACTCTTCAAATGTTTGCAATTTATGTTGGCTTACGTTGTACTGAATAAATTGAACTATTTCGGTGGATTTGGTGCTCAACTTGTTGGAAGTGTGTTGTGTTTGTTATAATGATCGTGACATCTATGTGAACTATTTATCTTGATGACTAACAATTCTTCCTTGTTTATATGTGTGTGTCTTTACTAGATTAGTACTATTGATTTTCCTTTAGAGACTCACTTTTGTTCCTTTTAGGGAAAGAACACCTTTATACATTTACAATTGAACATATCACAAGGCATACTCTCTTGCTCAATCAGAAGTACATGCATGCTACTCTCTCATGCTAATCGCTCAAGCCAAGGAAAATCTTTAAGTTAATGGTAGTGAGACCATAATTCTGGATGGGACTGCTATACCAAACAGTGCGAGGTCTAATTGCTACTTCATATCAGGGAGATCCCCTATATGTTGGAAGGATCCAACATCATCAACATGTTGGCGTTAGAAGGAGGAAAACCAACTTTTTATGGTTGATCATTCATCTCACACTAACAACGAAGCATATGTACAAGGAAGTAACTATCAGAGTTCTACTCCAAATATTATTCCTGAAATTGGAGAATATTCTCACTTAAGTCTAGGATGGACTTTTGAATTTACTTATGATCAGCTCCAAACAATTAGACCAATTACTCGCCAGTTTGTGAAAGCCCTTGGATTACTTCCTATTGATCACAATCTTCCTCATACTCTGAAATATAAATAAAGGACTCGCACTGATGTATTCGTTTCGTCGATGGAAGATTTGGTTTTTTTCACCCTTGAAGAGTTAGTAGAACCCTCAAAAGGAATAGTTCAACAAGGGGGCCTTCCACCTATTGAGGAAGCACTAGAGGGTTACTGAAAATATTTTCAATTTTATGAAGAGGAGTAGCCTGAGCATAATGAAGACTTGAAAGGTGAAGGAGGAGACTCTTCTGATTCAGAGCGTGAGGAGGAAGAAGGAGGAGAATATATGGCTTATTGAGAACTAGATTGGATGGCCCAAGGGCCACTCGCTCTTCTGGAAAATATTCATAAAATTCCTAAACATCAAGAGAATTTGTTATCTAAGTTTGATCCTGACAAGAAAACTAAAGTTGAAGATCATATAGATGATTTCTGGATGCATTTAAGTATGCTTGAGGTACGCTTTGATGACGTTGCTTGCAGAATTTTTCTGTATACTTTAGAAGGTAGAGTGTTTGTATGGTATCATAGTCTTTTAGCCATTTCAATTCGTAATTGGAGGGAGTTTAAGAAATTGTTCTTAGAGAAGTTTGCAGATGATAAAACTCTTGTCATGTTATTGAAAGAACTCAGGAACATTAAGATGGAGAACAAAGAGAAAGTAAAGGATTTCAATCAAGGGTTCACTTGCATATTAAACAAGTTCCACAATGATGTTCAGCCAGATAATTCCAGTACGAAGTATTACTACACAGTTGCCTTACCCACGAACATTTTCATCTTTGTCAAGAGAGTTGCAAAGGATACTTTGGCTTAAGTTTGCAGAAGCCATTGCAGTTGAGAAGGACTTCTGCTCTAGAGCAGTTGAAGATCAAGATGACTCTAAAGATCTTGGTATGAAGAACCAAGCCCCTTTTAATAAAGCTAAAGAAAAATATTATTTGGATATTAAAATCTTGAAAAAATATTTTAAGTCACTTACTAATGGAGTATCTTAATTAAAGAGAAATTCAAGTGAGGTATCTACCAGCAACAAGTCCTTTAATTCATTTTTATCAGAAGAAATAGAAATAATCAACCTGCAAAATCTACCCAAAGCTCAAATGTTGTGTTGAATTTCAAAAGCTTGTGCATGGACAACTATTTCAGTTTCCATCAAAAGAGGCATTCAGAGAATACATGCCCAAAATGGAATTACAACATGATTTCTATGGCAGCATATCGTTGATAATCTATTAGTAGATGAGCAATCAGAGTAGTTAGAAGAAATAAATGAACCTACCACGGTTGAATAAAGTTCAGGTATTGGAAATTCAGTCAATGATTTTGATATCATTTTCAATGCTGACAAGAAAAGTGTTGAAGAACCACCCAAAAATGAAGCTCCTCCTCAACAGTCAACTAGTCATTATAATTTGAGGAGCAAAGGACTCGTTTCTGAATAGTATTTGAAAAGACTGGAGTTGAAGAAAAAATTATTAAGAAGGATTATACCTTCAACTAATCCTACTCATAATACACAGAATAAGTTTGGAAATACTACTACTAAGAAAACTTCCACCAATAGTAAATGCAATTTTATCACTCTGGAAGTGTCCAACAAAGCTACACGTCTAGACACTACAACATTGCATGTTTGAAATGAAAGCATCGATTATAACATCATCGATGACATGAAAAGGGATTGTGCCAACATTTCCATCTTTTAGCTCACAAAGGTGGCAGGCTAGCATGAGTTTCTTGTCCAAGCCTTTCCATAGCCTTTGTCAAGTGATAAAGCTTCTTCTTCTCAAACGATGTCTGGTTATACTCTTGAAATTCTTGAATTTGTAGTTAGCATTGTAAATTTAAATTCTAACACTCTTTCCCTCCCATTTTTGTTAACTTTTGGAATCCTTAATTATAATGTTCATAATAATTTGGTTGATTCAGGTGCATGTGTGAATGTAATGCCATTATCTGTCGCCAAAAAAATTAATGTTAAATGGGATAAAACTGATGCACAAATCATCCAGCTAGACAAATTAGGTGAACTCAACAATGTTATTATGAATTTTTCATCAGACCATAGAGTACACCAATGTATTAATATTGTTATTGTGGACATCCATAAAGCCTATGGTTTATTGTTGACTAGAGATTGGTCCAATAAACTTCAAGGATATTTTTCAACAGACTTAATGCATTTATGGCTTCCATACAAGGGCATAAACAACCAAATTCGAGTAGAAATCAAACCCTACATGAAAGATATTGTTGCACCACTTAAGGGTTATAATGTGCCATTTGGCTTTGCAGACGTGAGCAACCGGAATTTTTTCTTGGAAATTGATCATGGGTGTTATCAAGCACAACCATCACCTGTCCCACTAGATACACAGTTGGAGCTCCTTTCTTGCACTCCAATTGGTGCTAATGAATCTTGTAACATATATGTACATAGTAGTAATAGTATAGGAACTAGCTTAGTAGCTAATGATATTTGGACCATGTATTTTGATGGTTCTGGAACTGGTTGTGTTCTCACAGACCTACATAAAAGAAGTAGATTCTATTATGTCGATTGGAGTTCAAGTGCAAAAATAACATTATTGAATATAAAGAACTCGTTCTAGGATTAAAGAAATCCATTGGCACTAAGGTAGAGATACTCAAGGTAATTGGTGACTCAGAGATTGCTACTTTCCAGGTACAAAATACTATCCACTGTGTTTCACCAAGTTTTAAAAACTACCAATAGGAGGTATGGCTACTTATTTCTCATTTCAAAGGTTTTAATATCATTTATGTTCCTAGAATTCAAAATGTTGTAGTATATTCATTAGCTAATGCAATTGCTTGGATATCACCTTTGAGAAATGGTTTTTCTATAGAAATTATATATAAAATGTATGTACCTGAAAACATAACTAACTTTCATGTTTTTAATGATGACTAACAGATACTACATTTTATGGCCAACGCAGACGTGTTTAAAGATGCGGCCATTGAAGAAGATGAGCATGATAACGCTTTGTAGGAAGTAACTAATACGGTGAAGGGGAATATTATGCCAAAAGGTGTGGTATCTCTAGAAAAACTTTAAGAATTGAAAAATCGATTCAGAGGACTCATTAATACTAAGACTCAAAGCTCAAAGTTATCATATGAACAAGTCAAATTAGGAACTCAAGACGATCTAAAATATATAAACCTCAGTACGTGTTGTTATTCACAAGAATGAAAAGCATTCATTCACCTTTTCAAATAGTATCATGATGTCTTTGAATGGACATACAATGATTTAAAGACATACGATACTCATATTATCGAGCATGTCATTCCTAGAAAGGAAGTGGTGAAACCATTTCAACAAAATTTGACGAAAGTTCATTTGACACTTGAGCCCCTAATTTAAAAGGAATTAAGGAAAATGTTGGATGCTTGGATTATTTTCAAGGTCATACATTCTACTTGGGTTTCAAATCTGGTCCCTATTAGGAAAAAGTATGGAGAGATAACGTTATGTGTCGACTTTAGAAATATCAACCGGGCATCAAACAAAGATAATTACCCAGTGTCATCCATGGAATAGATTCTCCAAATAGTATCTGGGTCTGAGATGTTCTTGTTGCTAGATGGGTTCTCTAGTTACAATCAGGTGCTAGTGGCAGAACCAGATCGTCGTAAAACCACTTTCAGGACCAAGTGGGGGACTTTTACCCTTAAGTGCATGTCGTTCGGACTTATTCATGTCGGTGATACATTTCAAAGAGCAATGGACATCGCTTTTTGCGGCTTAATTGGTCAAAGTGTAGTAGTTTATGTGGATGATGTAATTTTATTTTCTAAAAGAATATTATATCATGTGCGTCATCTTAAACATATATTTGAGTAATGTCGTAAGTATGGGATTTCTCTCAATACCAAAAATAGCATCTTTGGTGTGTCAAAGGGTACTGTCTTAGGACACATTATTTCTAAGAGCATAATCAAATTTGATCTGGAAAGGGTCAAAACTATAGCTCAAATCTCGTTCCATGTAAACAAGAAGGCTATGTAACATTTCCTAGGGAAAATCAGTTTCCTGCATAAGTTCATCTCTGATTGCGCTCAGATAGTTAAACCATTACAAGAGATGGTAAATAAACATGCAATGTACAAATGAGATAAAAGGGAAAAGGATGATTTTTCTCATATATAACAAGCTATTGTTGATGTGCCTACATTGTTTAGTTTTGATTTTGGCAAGGATTTCCTGCTTTACACCTTCGCCTTAGATTCATCTATTGTGGTCATATTGATGCAAAAGGATGTTGAAGGAAATTAATGGCCTATTTATTTTATGAGTGTTGGCTTACAGGGGTCAGAGCTTAACTACCCTACCATTGATAAACAAGGTTATGTGGTATATAAGGTAGTTAAGAATTTCAAGCCCTATCTCCTTAAAGCTCACAAGATTACATATTTTCCTCATCCAGTGATCAAGACTCTCTTTGTTCAATAGGAATTGGGTGAGAAGAGGGAAAATTGGATGACCCTTTTGTAAAAATGTGATTTGGATTTTGATCCAGTTCACACTATTAAGAATCATGGCCTCTACCAGCTTGCAACCAAGAAATGGATGCTCCGAAGCAAGATATTCTAGGATAGGAGCAGGAAATAGAGATGTATAACACTGAACAAGCCCCTCAAAAATCTCAACAACACCATGGTATTCAAATATATGGAAATACTTAGAGCATGACACCTTTCCCACACATTTATCAAACAAACAAAAGGGGTCAATTCAACTTAAAGATCTATCTTATCAACTCGTTCATGGAGTGCTTTTCAGAAAGAACCATAATGGTGTCTTATTAAAATTCATTGAGCCTCAAGACAAAAATAAGGTATTAAGATATTTGCACAATGGACAGACTGGTGGACATGTTTTGAATGATACAAATGCACAAAAATTAATGAGGGTTGGTTACTATCGGCCCACCTTATTTAAGGATGCTCATGCTTATGCCCAAAAGTGCCCTGCTTGTAGAGATGTGTCAATCGAGACCAGAAGTAAATCGCCCCTTTGCTACCAATAAGAGTTGAGGAATCATTCTAATAGTGGGGATTATATGTTATTGTAGAAATCTTTCAACACTCATCAAATCAACATTGGTACATTCTGAAAATGACAGATTTTTTTACTCGGTGGACCGAAGCAGTTCCTTTAAGGCAAGTCAATGACCAAGAATTCATCCAATTTCTAAAGCAGAATATCATAACCAAGTTTGGTGTTCCAACATCTCTTGTCTTTTATAATACAACTTAGTTTTCCTCATTGAAACTTTATGAGTTTGAATTGGAATATGGTATTGTATTAAAGCATGCATCAAATTATTACACACAGGGAAACGGTTTAGCAGAATCAACCAATAAGAATTGTATTCACATAATTAAGAAAAGTGTTTTATCTTAACAAAGGAACTAACACAATTCTTTTGTGAACGCAATATGGTTTGACTGTGTAACTCCAAAACCCTCTCTTGAAACTTCACCATACTTCCTCGTATACGATAACGAAATTATCTTTCCACCTAACCTATATCTCTTAACTTTGCATCTCTCCCAAAAGTCCAAACGCAAACCATGCCCTCTGGTTCAAAGCAAGATAGATACTTTTCTTAAACTCAAGGAAGGAAGGCTCAAAGCTAATGAAATATTTGTTGTGCATCAAAACTATATCAAGCACTAGTTCGATAAGAAATATACAGGGACTAAGATTTTTGATGTGGGTGATTGTTTTGGCCAGCAACAACCCCCCTTCTTATTTAGGTTTATTACTAATACTAAATAAGTGGGGACCCTTATCGAAAAATTAAAAAAAATAAATTAGCATTTGTATTCCCTTCTTGAATAAATCTTACTATCATAAACGTAGGAAAAGATCCGCAAGATTTAAAAAAGACTTAAGTTCTATGATAAGTTCTCTCAAAAATAAAGCGTCCCATCGCAAAGAAATTAATGGATAAAATTATATAAGCAAACTCCTAAGATTGTGAAATCGCGATGCGAGATCGCACACTGAAGAAACTCATCGCTGTGCAATTTTCATATACCTTAAGTATCACTTAAATTGAAATACCTCAAGCTGCCGATATGCGATGAGGCGTCTCGCAAATCACATTTCGTAGAAACATATGGTAATAAATGATTGTCAAACGCAATGGATTAGCGATATTGCGGAGCAAATCGCAAAATCGCTTTATCATAGATCTACAGGGCTCATCGTTCAAAAAAAATTTCGTAATTCGATGCCAAGTTATGCGCATTAATGTTAATTTAATGAGTTAGTTGATGATCATTAATGAAAGAAGGTTTTGATCTAATCGAAGAGTCATTTCACGTAGGGTGATATATTTTATATGATTTCAGCATTTAAAGCTTTCCCGTCACCTTATTTCTTATCATTACTCTTTCCTTATTTGCAAATTATAGGAGCATAAAGCAGAAAGGTATACATAACAGTGTTAAGAATATTATGGGAAAGAAGGGAAAAGCTCTGAGTTCTGAACACAAAGACATGACGCCCCTATACACAGACACCACTTGTAACATAGACGCTGACATTACTACATGGGAGGGCATGTACAGTCTACTCGAGGAAGAAAATCCCAGAGTAATGAAGGTTACGGCAACTGCAAACTCACGCGGGTCGACTGAAGCGTCAATTACAGAACTAGCATGCTCATTCTTGCACCAGATAGTGGCGAGGCCCAAGATTCTTCCATACACGGACATGGTCAAATGGGTACTGGATAGTGCTGATATAACAGACAGACAGTTTAAGACTTAGAGCCAAGGACTCATTGGGTCGTTCACTCCACAAAATTTAAGGTTTATATGTCCTCTAACAAAAACGTGCAAGAGGCGAAAAATATCACCATGGAAGCCCGGATCGAGAAACAGAGGTAGTTTTCGATGCGCGCTGGGCAAAATCCCTTGAGAAGGAAAGCCTCTGATCACTCAGTCGCCTTTAAGCCCGAAAAATTGTAGGAAAAAGTGCTAAAGGCTAAAGGCAAAACTAGAGCTCTAAAAACTAGTGGTATTTATTAGAGATATCCTTAAAAGTGGTATGTAAATATTTGACCAAATGCACAACATCTACAGACAAGCTGGAGACAAAAGGCTAAAGAAAGAGCAGAGTCTATCAAGAGTTTAACCAAGTTGAATTGGGATTCTTACTGGCGATACTTGGTAAAACCACACAGTCAATGCATGACTCTCAAATGCCTCATTAATTCTATCGAGAAGATGGCACCAGCACTTGTCGATTATGTTTTTGCAGGGAAACTAAAGTCGGAGGTCGGCCAACCAACTCTCCTCAAGCCAATGCTGAATGCTTGCGACCACAAAGAACAGATACATAGATAGTTAATTTCCAGATTCAATTTTAGTTTCAGTTTTAATTTTAGCTTTGCTTTATTTTTTTCTTTAGATGAGGACGGTCATTTAAACCTCCTCCTGTATTTTTGTAATAAATTGTTTTTAGATTTAGCTAGTAGTATTTCAACCCTTCTCATGCATTTAGAGAAGGGTCCTGAAATTTGTCAAAAACGTTTCCTCAGAACATGCACTTCTGCACCCTCCGAGGAGGTTTTGATGAATGAATGGAAAAGATTTATTGATATCTATGTTTAATATTTGCTACTGAAATTGCACTTTTGTACTCTTAGTAGATGTTGAATTAAGAGGAGATAAATAATTATTGTTGAAGCTCATGAGTAGAACTTGTTATCAATGGTACTTTTATCTCTTAACGATTTCCGCTTATGTGTTAAGGTGATATTTATGTTCAGTTATTTATATATGAATGTTTGAATTGTTGAGTTATCATTTGGCACTTCCGTACGACGATGGCCATTCTATTTATGCTTAATATATGAGTGACTTATTATGCGATATGTTTTTCACAATTGTTTCGGCTAACTTTTTATACGAAATGGTTTATCTTTATTGATTTCTTTTCTCATAGCGATTGAATGATCTTTATTACCAATTGCTGTTAGAAATTATTTTAGATCGGATAACCGAAAGATTAAATCCTGTTAGGTAAACTTGACTCGGGATAGAGTCAAAGGAGGTTAAATAGTGATGGTTTTGGGGCACATCGTATTGTGCACCCATGGTATTCTGCCCATGGTATTATATGTAATGGAGCCTATAAATGGCTGGAAGGACTTCATTGTAATGCAAGGCCTAGAGGTGAGCGGTGAAGGCTCACTTGGCTGGATTGGCCAAGGTTTTGGCCAAGGATAATGAAATTTCATTATGATCGGGTTTTTTCCCCAGATTTGGGGTTTTCAAAGATAAACATGTGTGTTTATGTGTTTATGGTTGTTGCTAGTTATTTTTATATTTATTTCTCTCAGTAATTCTCCATAATTAATTTGTGTTCTCAGGTAAATTTCTTGACAATTGGTATCAAAGCCAAAGGTTGTGTATTGGATTCAAAAAAATGCTTTTGTTGCCAAGGGTTATTTAGCCTGGTAGACATAGAAAAGATTGATGCATAGTTTGTTCGCAGATCTAATCTAAATGCAGCGAAAACAAGGTTCTACAAAGGCAGATAGATGAAGGCGAGGAAGCTGCAATCTGTAGCGGCCATGAAAGAGTTATTGCAGGCAAAGAGACCGAAGGTAGAGGATTAGGAGGAGGAGGAGCAGTTGTTGTTGTGGGATCCTTCGGCAGCAATAGAGAGATCTCGTAGCAGATCCGTGTCTCGGTGAGGTCGTAAGCGAGAAAGGTCAAGTGGCATGGAAGAGAATGTTGATGTCATGGATATAGATCAACCAAACAAGAAGCATCACATGTTATCACGCTCCAGATTCAGATCAAGGCCTCCTGTGAAGTCACCCAGGCGAGAGTTTCAAGGATTCATCTCAGAATTTAAAGGCAGTTAAACTTGGCAAGAAGGTAGCAAAGAAACAAAACAAGGATGCCCACAATTGAGAGAAGATGGGTCAAAATCACAACAGCAATAAACAAAAAAAAATTAATGAAGTCAAAATTATTGCATATATATGGGCATACTATTGTAAGACCTGGTAAGGCATGTGTACCCCTCGGTGATCACCGATAAAGTCTGGGTTAGACCTAGGTGATAGGGGGGATGCCGGGTTAACAATACCATGGGTAAAAACTCTGAGGGGGGTAAGAGCTAGAGTGAGCGGGATTGTCTCACTTAGCAGGATTGGTTGGAGTTAGTCAAGGAACCCCAAATCAAGTTTAAGGGGGGAATTGTTAGGTAAACTTGACTCGGGATAGAGTCAAAGGAGGTTAAACAGTGATGGTTTTGGGGCACATGGTATTGTGCACCCATGGTATTGTGCACCCATGGTATTTTGCTCGTGGTATTATATGTAATGGAGCCTATAAATGGCTGGAAGGACTTCATTGTAATGCAAGGCCTAGAGGTGAGCGGTGAAGGCTCACTTGGCTGGATTGGCCAGGGTTTTGGCCAAGGATAATGAAATTTCATTATGATCAGGTTTTTTCCCCAAATTTGGGGTTTTCCAAGATAAACATGTGTGTTTATGTGTTTATGGTTGCTGCTAGTTATTTTTATATTTATTTCTCTAAGTAATTCTCCGTAATTAATTTGTGTTCTCGGGTAAATTTCTTAACAAATCCTGGGTTAGTTTTAGAATTAGATATTTCTATTCATTAGAATACAATTGCATGTTGTTAAATTAGATTTATAATAAAAGCATTTTACTTAGAAATTATTAGAAAGGAAATATCAATTCTCAACACACACACACACAAATTGGGAAACTGGTCCCATTATCCCCAGTCGGACCCACCATCCCAAACGGAAAAGGAGCTGCTTTCAAGGTCTGGACTGGGTGGGTATCCCCTTGTTGTAGACCTGATTTTCGGGGCTTCAATGGTGACTCAGTATTGAAGTGGGATAAAGCCCATGAAGAGAAATGCAAATGCATGAAGTTCCAATCTTTTTGGATAGACCCTTAAACCATTGACGAGAAACTTGATCATAATGCTTTCAAGATGAAATATTTAGATGGGAGGACTGGCCCTCTTCCCATTAATGGTCGATATTTGAAGCATTATTTTCAATAATAGCTCTAAGTTGCATTCCTTGTATAATTTTATTTCCTTGATGTCCATCATTCATCTTATGTTTGTCGTGTCAAGTCATGTTTCATCTAGTTCTCTATGTTTTGGTCATTGTACATAAATAAGATCTTGTGTGAAAAAGTGTATGGCTTTAAAGGGCTATGTGGTGAAATAAATGGGAAATTGGACAACCACAACACTTGGCTATCTATCAATTCTTGTTATTTGTTTAGGAATATGCCTTAAGTCGAGTCAGGTCCAAATGAAAAATAAGATACATTCAAAAAGATAATCTTCGGTGAATCCATGAATCTCGCATGTATTCTAGCATCCCAACTCCTAAACTTGGTATTCTACTTGGTGTTCTACATGCCTATCCGATCGAGTAGAGAAATGATAAGGAGAAAATTTATAGTGAGAAAAACTATATTAGAGGTTATATAAATACTTCTCTAAAGGGGCAACCTCTCCGTCTCTTAATAAGTCGGGATCCCTCTTATGCCACATTAAAATAATAAGTGTCAAATCATAGTTCTACTAAATAAGTAAATAAAGGGTGAAAGAAGAGAAAGTTTATCTGCACAAAGAGTTGAAGCAAGTGACTTCATTAGGGTATTGTCTAGGCTTGTTGGCAACAAAGAAACACTTGTGCTCCTATAATGACTTTGCCAGGGTAATTTCCAAGCCTACTGCCGACGGAGCAACACCAGAGATGAAAATCATACTTTGAATGTCTTAACTCGTTCTTATATATTACCCTTTCCTAGATTGAATCAATTGCGATATGACATAGCCTTTCATGTGTTGAACCAAGGAAAGGAATGTAGGGCGTTACACATATAATCAGGCTGAAAGGGGAAGTCAAGGCAATCTAATTAGTGAATCAATATTTCTTGAAGGGATAACCCTCTAACTGAAAATTATTCATAGACATGAAAGTTGAAGTTCGCCTAGTGTGTCGCCAAGTGTTGTTGTCGCCACAACACCCTCCAAAACTTCACTACATTCACATTTTGGAGCCTACCTAACTGTCGTATCAAGTTTCACATTCATTGTCAAGTGTTGCTTCATGTCATTTTACATGTTTCAAGTGTTCTTGTTCATTTCTAAGTGTCATCACATTGTTTAGAACATTTATGGTGTACTTCCTAGTTATAACAAATTGGTTAGTCATAAAATAACACTTTTGGTCAAAGTCACACACACTTTATCTATTGTACTTGGAGAGTGTTTGTAAATTGGAATTTTGATGTATATTTCTCAGTATTTCATCTTTCTTAAGTTTTACTTATGAGTTGGCATGTGTCGGACTTGATTTTATGCCTAATTCTTTGTGTTTTCCTCTTGTTTTATTCATTAGACTTAGACAAATTTTGGTTTTGCACAAGTTGGCCCACTAAGTCTAAGAGGGTGTATATTGCACTCTAAATGTTGATTTGAGACCCCTTCCTTATTCGTACTATTCCCTGCACCCTCCCAAAGCACACAACACACTCTAAAGAAAAAACCTCTCCTTCCCATTCCGAATTGTGCCCTAGAGAAAACCTCCCTCTTAGCCAAGTGCATGGTGCATCAACAATCAATAGTTAATCCTTCCTTCCCTCTTTAGGATGTGTCCTACACCTTTAGTTGAGTGCGTGGTGTATCATCAATGAACATGGACCCTCTTTTAGCCTTCATACTGTGCCCTAGCCCTCCTTGTGACTTATGCTTTCTCAATTGAGTGCATGGTGCACTGAAATGCAACATTAACCCCCCTTCGTCCTTCAAATTATGCCATATTCCCTCAATATTTTTCTTCTAAGTTGATGGCACAACGCATCCTCAAGACTTAAGAACTTAGCCCTTGTCCCTTGACAATGTGATTTGTTCCTATAAATATTTATCCTCTCTTCCCAAGCGCACTAATGAAACATTATCAGAAATTTTGCATGAAACATGTTAGAATAGGAGGTTTTCGAGCTGATGTTTGCTTGGCATGAGTGATATTAGTTTCAGGTGTTCCAGAACAACATGGCAAGGATGCATGAAGAAATATGTCAAGGGGAGCATCTTAAGAAAGTATCAAAAATTAAAGAACACATAATGACATGAGATGAAGAAAATTGGAATCTTGATGATCGAAGTAGTTCATAAATAATCTACATGATATAACACCCTTTGGAGGATAAAAGAAACAAAAACATGAAAGTTGCATGCAAGATTGAAGATACAAGTGGTAACATTGTCACCACTCAAGAAATTCCATGTCATCAGTCACTATGAGTCCAAGTCATCAATGTTAGTGACTTGTCATGTTGTCACCTCCTTATGATGTGGAAATGATGTTGTAACTATGTAATTATTGTGAAGTCAAAATGTGGAAGTCCATGAGTCATATATGGACAAAAGAGCCATATGAAGAGGTCCAAAAGACACATGTAATTCCAAAATTCATGAGCAAGTTCAAAAGTCATTTAGAAGTCCAAATGTCATAAGAAGTTTAAAAGTCATATGAGAAACTCAAGATTCATGATGATATGAAAGGTCACACCTCTAGCTATAAAAGAAGCCCATTAGTCAAGAAAATGAATTTTCACCTTGGCTTCTCCTAAAAGGCATTAGAGAGATAGAGATAGTTCTTTTCGAGAGCGAGAATTGGATCTAAGACTCCATTATTGAAGCTAGTGGTGTTGATTGTACTCATGTACCTTGGAACTTTTGCTTAATACCTGAAGCTTTTTGGCCATCACATTTTCATTAATATATTGTAGGTGTTTTGAGATTGCTCTTCAAATGTTTGTGGTTTATGTTGGATTATATATTTACTATTGAACTATTTCGGTGGCTTTTGTGCTCAACTTGTTGGAAATCTATTGCATTTGTTATAATGATTGTGGCATCTATGTGAAATATTCCGCTGATGACTAACAATTCTTCCTTGTTTATATATGTGCGTCTTTACTATATTACTAATATTACTTTTGTTTAAGAGACTCACTTTTGTTCCTTACAGTGAAATAACCTTGATACAATTACAATTGAATATATCCCAAATCATACTCTCTTTCTCGGTTAGAAGTACATGCATGCTACTCTCTCATGCTAATTGCTCAATCGAAGGCAAATCTTTAAGTTAATGGTAGTTGGGCCATAATTTTGGATGGGAATCCTATACCAAATGCTGTGAGGTCTAATTGGGACTTGATATTGGGGAGATCCCCTGTATGTTGGCAGGATCCAACATCGTCAAAAATTGCATAGCATAATGCATCACCTTGAATATATAGACAAGGGTAGTGAATTAATCTTGAAAATATTTTGAGATGTTTAGTGAAACAATAGAATTAGTTTCTAGTGTATAGACAAATTTTTCTTATAAAAGTTATATGAACATGTTAATGAGATTTTTGCTTTTTAATTTTTGGTATGGTTAAAATTTGAGAGGAGTTGTATTGTTGGTTGTTGTATCAATTAACAATCAAATGAATGAAGATGTAAATTCATCTACAAAACAAGAGCATGTATAAATGCATGCCAAAGACATATTTAAAGAGAAAAGAACAAAATATAAAGAGTGTGTGAATACAAATGTATAAATAATTAATATTTAGAGAGATGGTGATGGTACATACAATGGAGCTATACAATGGGTATATACAACAAATTGAATATAAAGAAAATAAAACCTTGTCTGATTATGTGGAAGTTTGGTGATAATGCATAAAAGGTGGAGTTCCCAAAGTAGTTCAATATATCAACCCTTTTCAATGTTTTAGAGTTACTATGAGTACAAAGTAAGTGAGTCCATCTCAAATGAATATGAAAATAAAACATGAAAGGTAAAGTCATATTAGCACCCAAATATTGAGGTTAAAGAAGTCAAATGAGATTGAAAAGGAATGCATCATGTGAGCCACTAAATGAAAAATGTATAGTTAAGTGGTAATTAGGTCAAGAGAAATTAATACCAAGTATTAAGTAATTTGCAAGGGGAAGGAAGTTGTAGAAGTTGAAAAAATAATTTCTTTTGTTCATAAGGAATTTTATGAAGAAACATAATTTATGAATCCGTTAGCCTATGTGGTTTCACTTACTACACTAAAGTTATAATGGCCAAGGAGGAATTTTTCCATGGAGAAAAAAGGAGTGCTATGAATTTGTTGTGCATGATTATGCATCAAGTGAGTAAATCATATAAAAATGCAATATGTGTAAACATGGACCAAGAAATATTGAGGAAGGAAAGCACAACAAATATGGGTGTGACAGAGGGAACCGATAGAGAAAAAAGTGTAAAGTTTTGACATAACTAAGATAAGTGTAAGACAAAAGTTATGAAGTGGAACATCAATAAGCAATAGTCAATGATAAATAACATTAGAGTATTGAATTGTGAACATGTGTACAACATGCTGAATGTGATAGAAATAAATTACAATAAGAGCGACAGGGCACCAAGGGAAGATAAAACCCAATGGATGACACATTTTGTTAAGGACATGAAAAAATAATTGCAACAACTTTTCAACCAAGAGAATTAGTCAAATAAATGTATTGCATTAAATTTTTTGGAACTCTTAGCCTAGAGCTTAAAAAATATTGACCCGGGGTTTTAAATGTCTTTTAATTTCTAAAACTATCATCTTAGAGATGGATTGTCAACTAGGCATTCTATTCAACTCTCAATTGAGAATTTTAATAAATCTTAACCAAGAAACTAAAAAAAAAATTCAACTGAAATTTTCAAAACAATCTTCGTTGATAATTTTTATATCTAGGAATGTGTGATTCGTTATCACTCCATAAATTCCCTAGGCTGAGGAGAGACATTCCAGAGGTAGCCACAACCCACTTTTAGGCCAGAACCTAGCCCTTCTAGCCTAGAGAGGGATCTCTCACTTTGATTGCTTAAAATGATATGATGTTAGGCTAGGTATGATGTTCGAAGGTCTGTTGATGAGAAAAGAGACAGATCCATTGGGCATGGAGTCATGTCAAGTCAGTTTTTTGTCTCGTGATATAATAAAAAGAGAAATGGTTTCTTCACAGGGGCAAGGTAGGTAGCCTTGGTGGTGGAATTTAGGTTAAATCATTGTAGAGGGTGAGTGTATAAAGGTGAAATTCAACACATAGAGCATTAAAACCATAGATGAATTCTAAAATGTCTCTTTTAAGATGAAAACATTGATCACTTCAAAAAAACTAAAACAGAGCACCATTAAGATGAATTCTAAAATAAACATCTTGTTTTTTCCAAGTACGAACACATACATTTGAGAGATGTAAACACATGATAAAATTTACAATATCAACGAAGAACACAACCACCAATACTCTGACACAGGAATCCCTGCAAATCACCTTCTAACTTTCATTCATTCATTGGCAAAGTTTCTGAAAAAAATATAGTGCACAAAAAATATGTTCTTCTCTAATCTAACCAAAATAACCCATTACCATGTTTTTCATCTCTATATACATCATAAGGTTCGATCTACCACTCTAGGTGGTCAAAATAATTGACCAAAACAAACTTCTAACTAGATACATCAAAATTTTAGTGCATATACTGAAAAATACGAGTGGTTTTCCTTACAACCAATCTAAGCCTAAAACATCACCAACTTCCAATATTTGAAAATAAACATTAACTACACTTCCTAATAAAATATTCCACCTATCCACATGATCCAAACTACTTCTAGAAGCCAAAATTCGATATTTGAAATGAAATGGTGCTTATTATTCAGAACTGCAGTGCATTAGCTAGTTTCGTAGCAAACTGAAGTAGCCCTCCATGTTTTGTATGGTTGTAGCCTCCCTCTGTCAGAATAGAGAAAATGGGTATGTTTCAAATACCTCTATGATGGTACTGAGCCTCTTAGGTAAGATTCAAAGTGCTTTCAAACCTCCTTTTGGACTATCCCTCACTTTTGTAGCAAGCTTGTCTCCTTTCGCATCGCCTTAAAAAATATGAACATATGGTGACTTTTCCCTGATATAAAGTGTTGGAAGCATTAATGTGAATGTTTTAACTTTCATATAACTTTCCCTCAAGAAAATAAAAACTTCAAAACTTCACTATCCTACTGGTACTAGAGATTATATAAGTGCAACAAGCCCCTTGTTGCATTTTTGCAAGCTTCCTCAAAGCTAACTTGTTTATGTTTTTCTTTAGCGAAAAGACAAAATTTTAGAGCTAAGTTGTAACCTCTTATTGAAGATTTAGTTTTGTACTGGCCTTTGCTATTATATCCAACTTTCCCCTCTTCCTCTTTCTTCCATATTTGTTGGCCTTAGTGAGCTTCTACTTTACCAATCTGAGTCTTATTTTTAACACCAAATTTTGTACATACAAAAATTTCACTTTCATATGCATAGGCAAGGTCCACTTCCACTTGTATTTAGATTTTTCAAGGACATGTTCAACAACTTTTAACTGCTTAAACAAATACAACTTGTCCATGTGATCCTTTTCTGCAAGCTTATCTACCTGCTATTGAACTCTTCAAGTTTTTCTAGTAGTTTTTCAAACTCTTTGTACTCATCAAAAACCATCTTATGTTCAAGCTTAACAGTCCCCTTTACTTGCATTTGCACCTTGGTAGCAGCCCTAGTTCTAGGTCACCTTGACTTCTCAACTGCCTCCTTTAACTCTTCAACATCAATGACCATTTTTCCTTTGCCTTTAGCATCATGTTCCAATGTTTTCTTTGATGGTTCTCCTTCACTGGGTTGAACAGCTTCTTGTGATACTTTATGCCTAAGCTCTATATTCTCATGTTGTGGATAGGCTATTGTGAAGTGAACCTTGTCCAACTGATATTGTAAGTCTTTAATTCTCTGGTCCCTTTCATCAATTTCCACTTCCTTCTGTGTACTTTCTGATTCCACAATTTGAATAGGTGTAGATGGAGGATCTACAGGCAATCTCTTGGTTGAATATCTCGTTCTTAGTACCCTTTCCATTGTTTCTACTTCAGGTGAGAAGTGAAGCTTCTTATCACTTCTTTTATCAAATGATTTAATTTTAGTCCAAGGCTTTTTAACTGAGCTTGTTGCTACAAGTGAAGCTTCTTTGATTACAACTGGTGGTGTATCTTTCTTGGTTCTTTGGTTGTTTGAAGATTGTGATATCCACCCTGAAGAAACCAAAAAGTTTTGTCATGACTGCTCCTTCTTCTCAAGCTCCTTTATCACTAGCAATTTAGTTAATGAAAAATTAAACAAATTGGCTTCGACCTGATATCCTTTTGTTTAAATTTTGTCAGCCATCTTACGTAGACTCCTAAACAAATAATAAAGAAGATTCAAAGTTTTCTTCTAGTAAAGTGAATTAGGAGCCTAATGTGATAGTGATACATTTTAATGAACCTTTGGATCACTTCCAACATTTTACTATGAGGGTCTTGTAGATAGCTTCTTGGAATAACATAACCATATCCTTTCTGATGTTTTGGTTTGAGAAAGTATTTGAAATCAATGAAATAAAAATCCATACCCTTGAACCATTCTTATCCATTCGAAGGGATCTTAGTTGCCTCGACTATTGATTGAGCTATGACTGGAAAAGTTAGTGTTCCCACCTTTGCTTGCAAAGCATCAAAACTCCTAGCAAACTCCTTTGTCAAATGTAGATGATACCCCTTAATATGTTCATAAAAACTTCATACACCCTACTCGTTCAAAAGCCATTTTTATGGTTGGATCTACATTGATGGTTGTGATATCTTGTGGATCAAATCGTATAATGGCACCTCCCTTATGCTTCTTGTCTTTTGGAGTTGACATTATTTTTCTTTTGCAATAGTGAATAGTTTAGGGTTATGAGCAATTGTTTTGTGTAATAATGGAGGAGTTATGATATGTAAAACATATGATAATGACTTAAGAGACAACAAGAAATTACAAAAAAAACTTAAACAATGTAGACTTCCTCAAGAAAACCCTACAGAACTTACAATTTCACAACTATTGGCAGAGAATTTAAAAGGACAGTCACAGCACAAAAGTCAGAAACGTAGTGTTGGAGGTATTTGATTTTTTTAACACTTTCAAGCATAAGCACATAAGGGAAACAAATTTGATTTAGTTTTAAACCCAAGGCACCTATTGCATGTAGAGGCTTACATAGAGTAAATGTGAATTGGTAGCGACAAATGAGGAATATAACACATTGTGGAGAATCACAGTGAATTAGGATAAAATGCAGCACAAAGGAAAAAATGCAACAATTTCAGAAGAGCAGCAATGGTGAATTTATCATACTTGTAGGTTTTTTTATTGTTTTCCCTAGCTTCTACATGCAATTTAAGAGTTCATTCAAAACTAATGAACAAAGATATATGTGTATTTACACCTATGAAGAAGGTTTGACCATCGGCATGCGAGAATGGTAGCACTGTGTGAATTCACAACGCCCCTGCCTCCCTTTCACAGCGAATAAAACAAGCAAACCAGAACCTCTGATGAAAATGGTGAAGATTTGAGTGTTGTGGAGTGGAGATGAAAGTTTAAATAGACATGCAGAATGGCCTGGAGCATAAATGACAGCATTGATCTTAATAGGAAATGCAGCGCTTTGGGAAAAGGGAAGGATTGTCCTTTTGACCATTATTTCCCGCTGAGATCTTGAGTTGTCCTTGAAATGGAATTCAAACTGACTCCAAAGAGCCTCCAAATATGTGCCTAAGTCATCTCATGATTGCATTGATGTAGACATAGCCTCTAGACTTAGGTGACCCACTTATAATGACTAAGGATAGTGACTAACTCATAATAACTAAGGATTTGTATAGCATGATTTTTTACTCTTTCCAAGGTGACCAAATAATTCCTATGATTACCCTTTAGTAAGGAAAACACGTGACTTTAGACATTGGACTCTGAGAAAAATAAATACCTTTACATGACACTTGATTTAAACCTAGACCTTTTTAAACAATCATAGTCAGGTCATCATGACTAATATTTACAAATTTGAAATTGAATACATAGCAATAATAACATGACCAATATTGATAGGCATAGGACCCTAACATGGTCAATATAAATTGCATCACGACATGTTTTGTTTAAGATAATTCCATATTTGGAATGGCACACCCTTACAATATTGTAACTACAAATTTAATATTAAATCTACTTCCACTTTTTTCCTATCGGAATGACTCTAAAGGACTCTTTACCCCTCTTCCCTAGATTTTTAGATGAAGGATAATGTTAATTATAAGCCACTTAAGCATGGTTGGAAACCCCCGAGGATTCAAGGAAAATGAATACACATGACTTCTTATTGGGACAACACCTGTGGTAATATTGTTGTACTAAATTTTTTATCCCTTGGGGCTATTATCAAATGTACTTTCTACATTTTTTTTCAATTTTTTTGTGATTTTCTAGTTATAATTATCTTCACAGGCACACACAAGGGATAAATTTGTTGGTTCAATTCTTTTTTCCAAAATGAAATGCTTAACGAGGTTTCCAAATTTGTTTTTATTGAGTCTTGTAGGGTTAGAATTTAATACTACCCTTCATGTGGAAAACTAGATAAGAAGCAACCTAACTATCCCTTAAAGTTGTTATCAAATTTACCTTTTATTAAGAAGCTAGAAAGGAAGGAAAATGGGCAATAATCAGAAACAGAAAAGCCTTTATTCGGGACAAAAACCAAAAAGATAGTAATCAATAGCAACTAAACATGCTCCGGATCCTTTCTTGGAACTGTCGGGGCTGGAACAAAGGCCCCAAGCTAAGTTGGATCTCAAATGATGTTGATATTATTTTGCTTGTTGAAACTTGGGAGCACGAAGAATCTAAGGTCCCTAACATAGATGGCTTTACGCTATGGTCTACATGGAACAAGCGATCCTCCCGTAGAGGCATTGGCGGAATAGCTTGTTACATTAAGAAGAACATCTCCCCCTATGTTAGGCTTTATAAAAACGACCCTTACAACCAATTTAGTTGGATAGATATCAGAGACATTAATAATAAAAAGTCCTACATAGCAATATGTTACTTCCCCCCCATTAATTCTAACTTCTATAAGAAGAAGAATCTAGATAAAACTAACCCTTACAATAGTTTAGAGAACGATATTTCTAGCCTAAGGAATGATGGTAATATCCTTTTAATAGGGGATTTCAATGCCCGAACTTCAAGCAGCCAAGTTATTATTTTAAGCAATCATTCCAACCCTAATCCTCTTTGGTTAGACAAAGACCCTACCCTGGCTAGTAGGTACAAAAGGAGCTCTGAAGACCTCGGGGAAAATTTGTTTGGGTCAGAGCTTATCAAGCTCTGTAGTGCTCAGGATCTCATAATTTGCAACGGTCTAA
>APFE031696637.1:252704-273250 GCA_000404065.3 Pinus taeda | reverse complement strand
TGGAAACACTATAGATGTGGTTTTATTAATGTGTAGGATTTTGTATTTTTAAGCATAAATAACTAGGATTTTATAACTACAATGCATTATCTAATGTATTTGAAATATAAATAAATAATGTATTTGAAATATAAATAAATAAGTATTTGAAATATAAATAAATAGGTGTGCTTTTATAGTTGTGTGTATTTGTATGTTGCATGTGAAAGATAATTGTTTTTTATATTATTGGGATATGTTACTATATGGTTAATAATAATAAGAATAGTTGTAGTTCAGGGTTATAAATATAGTCTTGTGGATTGATATTTATGCTTTTGCAATAATAAGAGTAGCTAGGATTAAATATTATGGTTTTATAAATTTATTTTATGGTTTTTCATTTGTTAAATACAATAAATATATGGTTTGCAATGTTAATTATGATATTTCATATGAGAAATGTAATAATAATTATGGTTTTGTATTTGATAATGCATTTATAAATAAAAATGTTAGTTGGGGTCATGGTTTTTACTTTTATTTATTCATGTGAAAAAAATGTTTTTATGCAAAGATGTATAATACATAAAAGTTATTAGTAATTTTGAGATGAAAATGCTAAACGAGTAGAGATTAAATCTTTGAGATAAAGGGATCTCAATTCTCTCGCATTATGTTCGGATGAAAAATCTATAATATTTTGGATTTTGACAAATTGATATTTTAAGTAATCATGATGTTCGAGTCTTACCAGTGATAATGGTTGTAGGGATGAAATCATGGCTTACTAGGAATTGAGTGATAGTTTTTAAACTAATCTCTTTTGCAACAATTAAATGATGTTTTATAACTAATACTATTGGAGACAAAGAGATCATTATATATAATTATTGTTACATGAAAAGCGATAAATCGTCAAATGCAATTTTACAATGGGTAACTTGATTTATTTAGATATAATGCTAAGTTGAGATGATTTGAAAATGTTGATGCAAGATGGGAAATAAGGTTACTATGGTAAACAATCATTCCATGAGGATATTCTACTCTAAGAACTATTGGGTATGTTTGTTTGTAAAATCTAAATAATATACAAGGGAAGGGCTCCCTTCAATTGTCATTGAATGAGGAGTCAAATATTTCACGAAACATTTTTTATAAAGAAAAATGTTTGCTGGTTTTTCCCTTAAGCTTTTCCAGGGTAATATCGATGTTCAATTATGTTTTTCTCTATTTGGTTATATTCATGATATTTTCAACATGCATAACGTTGAAAATTATATCATTCATCGTGTTTTTAATAAAACCTCATTAATTGAATGATGTTAACATGCAAAGTTATAATAGAATTAACAAGTTGTACTAATGATTATTCCTTTTCACAAATTTCTATTTCATTTCTACAGTTACTTCACTTAATAATTGTTATCATATCATTTGATTACGAGTTTATGACTATATGATAATTCATTCCTACGATGCTACATGCCAGTAAAAATTGTAAAAAAAATTAATCATGTGTATTTTTTGCAAGATATATAGAGGGATGTTACAAGTGTAATAAGAGCCGATGTTATAACACTGACACCTTTTTGGTTCCATAAGAATGAGAAGGAGAAGACGTATGATTCTATTGGGTGAAGCTCGGGTATGATACTAATGAAATTACATTATAATATATTCATTCAATTACATTTAATATGAAATGCATAATAGTAATAATGACTTCTCTAAAGAATAATAGTGTTGATGACACTCAACTCTAATGTTGATAAAAGACAACTAGAAATTTTGTTGCATTTAATTATAATTAAATTATGGGCCATATTGAACACTCACATAATAAATGGTGACAATGTGGATATTAGGATTGACTACCATCCTTTGTATCCATACTCTTATGTTAATTTTTGATGATGCATTAAATGCTTGGAATTTCAATGCATTACTTATGTTTGTTGGAAAAGAATGAATGCATGCATTGTTTTGTCAATAATGAAAATAATGTGATAGTAAAGAGGGTGGGAAGGCATGGGTTGTCATTGATGTTGTTGATAGCATGCTAGAATATTTAAAAAGAATTAAATAACCCTATTGAGTGTTGAGAATAAGAAATAAGACAATGAGTCAGATAGAGGGTCTTGTTAAGTGCTCATTAACAAAATATAAGGATGCTTAATATGACCGTATTGGCTTACGATTGATTGCATATTATTGTCAAATTACGGTAAATGTAATTTGAATTTACAATAATTTGGGGGCATTGTCTATTTAGTATATTGCACTATCCTCCTATGAATTACATTGCACGATACCATACATTTTGTTAAAAAAAATAACAGCATCATTTTTTGTCATTGCAATGCTAACATATTGTATGTGATTTGGACAAAAAATTATTAGACTTATCCTAGAAGGTATATTCAATATTTTTATTGGAATATACATCATTCGATTTTTGTTGAAGATTATTTCTAGAGTAGTAAATAATCTAATAGATGTAATTCATACTCATAATTAGATAGTGGTAATTCATACTCATAATTAATAGTGACAATATGTTTTTTGAATTTGGGTCTATTATTGGCTTTTAAAATTCTACTAGTATTTGTTATCAGTAGTGCCTTATAAAAGTGACTTATTTAATAGAATTGTATTATTTGAAAATGGTAATGCATTTTTGGAAAAGAAGAATTATGATTTTTCTCATTAGAAGATGTAGTCACTCAAATTCACTTAATCTTTTCCCTAAAATTAAAGAACATTCACACCAATTTAACTTACTGAAATATTCATGCATTATAAAATAACCTACTACTTATAGGTAAGATGAAAATTGCATACACTTAATAGAAAATACAAGAATTACTTAACATCAATCGTGAAACATGTGCATGCATATACTTTTCCTTAAATTTATGGATATAAAAAAGGGTTATTATTTTTTATCTGAGTTTGAAAACATGCATAAATAGTAATTGGTATGATTAGGGAAAGAAATATTATTTGGTAGCTTAATAATGTATTGTCCAATAATGGGAATGTATGTGATGGAATACATGATGTAAGTTCTATAAATTTATTAGTGGAAAAACTAGAAGTAGCTAGGTGTTGTTGGACACATTGATTTCTCAAACTTTAGATATGAAAATGTAATTCTACAAGTTAATATTTCAATGTTGTGGTTAGAATGAATGAGCTTGTATACATCATGCATCTAAAAAAATATCACATTTTCATCCTTTGGAAATTCATCAATTCTGTGTGAATGTTGTTGGTGACACTAGATATTAAACCTTATCATTTAGGTCCATTATGCCATAGAATTTTTGGTGTTATTATTATCATTGTTAAATAGAATCTTGATGATATTTTTAATTAGTTGAAATTATTGATTTCTTTGACTAGGAAAATCTGCATGATTTTCTTGAAGTTAATGATGAGCATAGTGACATATCATGGATTAGAATTCTAGTAGATGATACTGTTCGGATCAAAATGACTATATCTATTAGAAGGTATTGTTTCCCTTAATTATTGTTATGGAAAACATATCTTTGCAAACTTTTCTTTAACTCCCTTATATACATTGTCTAGAGGATTTATCCTTTTTTTCTATTCCTACTTTTAATGCATGATTTTTTTTTTTTTTTTTGATATGTAAGTGAAAATTTGACAAGACCAATGCTATATTACTTTGTTGAAGTATTGAGCAACATTGATGCATGTGAAAATGGAAATTCAGGTTGAGCATATTTGTCAAGATGTTTTGTAAATAACGTGATTTTGTGAACGATGTGGTTTTGTGAAGTATGGTTGTGATTAGCATTGTTAGTATTAGTAAGAAGGGGTAGGTTAATGGTAGCCAATGAAGTCATTAATATTTCAGCAACAAAAAACATAAGAATGAGTGAAAAGGTAAAGGGGTTACAATGCAACTTGCAATTGAAAATGTGAAGGTATAAAGTTTACCATTATGAAAACATGACACACAAGATTTGTGGATAGAAGATATAATGGTGATTTTCTAACACATAATGTGATTATTATGTGGAAAATATGAATGAACACCACTCGTGAGACATGAGATGTTGGTCATGATTCCTTGGAACTATTAGATTTTATGAAACACCCTAATTGGAGGCTAAAACCACTGGGACACTTGGTAGTAAGGATTAAAAATTTTCAAAGAACCATGAGATATTAGAAATCATGAGTTAGTTCTAGGAAACTATTGTAGCTGCTACAACCACCCTACAAAATTTTTCATATGCTTTAATTTTGGGGACTTCCCTTCTGTCCACATGAGATTATTTTTTATTGTCGTGAATTTTTCATGATTTGATCAAGACTCATTCTTTTCATTTTTGCTTGTGTTTTCGTTTTTCATACTTATCTGAACTTTTTGAGTCACACGCTAACCTTCTGACTACACCTTGCAATAGTTTTGGGCTTGCATCTAGAAAATATGAAATCATGGAAGGAAAACCAACCTTGATGTCATAAATTGCGCAATCCTGACTCATGACTCATCCTTGAGCTTGTAATTGCGTATTCATGGATGGGAGCCCAACACCAAGCCCAAAAAATGCCCAATCCATTCCTTGAGCTTAGAAACTACAAAATACACTGAGTCAGGAAGTTTCCTAGTTTTGTGGAAATTTGCAATATTCCTTAGCAGTGTGCATGAAAAGTTTCCCAAAAAATAAAAAAAAAAGCAAAATAGTGAAAAAAGAAATCCCTAGGAAATAGGGTTTCATCATTAGTTTCCTAAAGGTGGCATAGTCCCTATTTTTATAGATTTCTGCCAAGTGTTTCTTTTTCCTTGATTTTAGGCATGCCCACCATAAACCCCAATCCCACCAAATCTATTTAATTAACGCCTATATAGCTCATTCATACATTCAATCATCGAGATCTAGCATATGCAAGGAGATGAAGGAGCCTTTAATGGAGTTTGCATTGCTTTCCGAGTGAGTTTTTCTTTTGATGTCTTTTGCTACTTTTTCTATCACTTTTTGTCATTTCGCTTTTGTGAGTGTTGTTTTTCTTGTTTAGCTTAATTTTTGCTAGTGTCTTAACTTATATTACCTTGTTGAAGTGTTGAATTAGTTTATCGTTCACCTTTTATAATCGTCGAATCAATTTTCTTGTTTTTCTCACTAGTGATTGTCGTTTTGGTGACTCTCCTTGCATATTTGTTTTTTCTTCCATTTTTTGAGTTTCTACACTTGATTCACATTTATCCATCCATACTTTAGATTGCATTATCACATAGATCTTCTTGTTTCCTACACCCTCACTGTGCAGATTTTCATTTCACCTGGCCATGAATTTGCCTTACCCAACTGTGAATTGCACAATTCCAAGGCTCAAGATGAGAGATTAGCCTTTGAGACTATGGAATCTGTAGTATAGGTTTTCCTAGCTACGCATTACATAATCCCATGGCTTAGTCCTACCACCTTGGCCATTGATGTTTGGAGCTACGCGAAGTGGGAGAATTTACAAAAACAAAGGTAGTTCAGAACTAGAAACTAGCCCCTTGATTTCACCTCCGCAAGGGGACGAGGAAGAGCTCGCGAAGGTCTTACCAAGAACTGTGATCAATTTGATAATGTAGAGGATTCCAAGCATACCACCCCCACCCACATCACCACCAGTTTTACCGTCTTCACCCCCATCTTCGCCCATACAACCTCTGCCACCACCGCGAGTCAATATGGAAAGCACGATAAAGTTGATGGTGTTCAAGGGAGTAGGAAATGAATACCCAGACCAGTTTTGGTTCATGATAAAGTCGTACGGGAAGCAAAGGGAGTTACAAATGAAAATATAAAGAAAGCAACGTTGGTCAGCTCTCTTCAGGATCGTGCACTGACCTGGTATATTAAGCATTCTAATGAAAATCCAAATGTGGGGATCGCGGATATCCAAATTGTGCTGAACAAAGAATTTAGCAAGTCGAATTCAGAAGTGCAGTCGATCATTGGGTTCAGTGAGATCACAATGCTACCAGCCGAGACCCTTGGGAACAAGATCAGAGGTTGAAGTGCATGATTCACGAAGCTCATATGACTTTGACGAATGGAAAACATCGCAAATAGTTTGTGGCATCGCTAACGCCGCATTTGAGGAACACACTGTCACAATAAAGGTTAACAACATAGGTAGAGGCCTTGGAGATCGTGATAAGATTGCATGAGACCCCAATACAGGATCCTAACCTAGAAGTTCAACAGATCCATATGCATGCAGATTCTATAACAGGATAGGACAGCGCGCCCAAAAGTGCTTGAAGAGGTATGGTGTGTTAAATGTAAGGGTTAGGGTCATGACAAGGACCACTTCCTAGTGTTCACAAATTACCTCGGAGGAGGAGGACCAATGTCGTTAAGGCCAGAGGCCCAAGCAAGACCTAGTACGGTGCCTGCGTTGTGTTGCATGATTTGTCAGATAGGAGGAAATCATGCTATGGACAACTGCCATTTATTGCAAAAGTACACGTAGAATTCACAACAATTGTTCTGTAATTTCTATAGATTAGTGGGACATGATGAGCACACCTATAGAAGCTATGAGTTGATGATGGATAGGACTCGCACCTTAAGGGTTTTGGTTGAAACATGGCCCCTTGACCAGAATGCAAGAGTAGCACAAACCGGATTTTAGGGGCGTGGACGAGGCTGAGGTGGAGGACCTGGAAGAGGTCATGGACAACTGATATGTTACAATTGTGGGGGGCCAGGACATTATGCCCATGATTGTACGAATCCAACACGCCCATCATGATTGTATTGTACCTTGATTCATCATGAGATAGAGGATTTTCCCACATTGATAGCGAGTTTGTGCGCCAAGGGAGCACCCTAACCTCCCTCGACTCAGAACCTGCAAATGATGAAGTTTGAACCCCGCGAGGAAGGCCCCAACATGAACATTGTTCTCCAAAGTGGAATTACTATGGGGGATGATAAAGGCAAGTAGCCTGAAGATAGTACTTGGGTTTGCAAGGCTCCAAAGAAAGAACCATAGTTTGATTTGGAACGTGCTAAGGAAACCTTCATGGAGGCTAGGAAGAGCTTTGCTGATGCCTCCACTTCAGGAAGCAATGACAGAACAGAGCCAAAAATGGACCAATCAATGCTCACGAAATTCTTGGAAACGTGCATGAAGCTATTGCGTGACAGTAAGGCTATAAAGGGATTGTAAGAACTCATAAATAGATGTGTTGGGACCGCGCCAAGAGAACCTTGCGTAGTCTAGAAGATTGGAAAGCATGCGATGAGGACGGAAAGAGAAATGAGATTGACTGTGCAAATTGGAGAATATGAGATGGACTAAGTGATTCTTGACCTAGGGTCAGATGCAAGCATTTTGCCAAAGCAGACATGGGAGTGCATGGGAAGGCCTATGCTACAATGGTCCCCTATCCAGCTGTGAATGGTGAACCAACAAAAGATCATACCTATGGGGAGATTGCAGGGAATCACCATGGATACTGAAGGAGTAAGTGCGCTAGCAGACTTTGAAGTGATAGAGATTGTGGATGAAAACAATCCCTACCCTGTTCTATTAGGAATAGATTGGGCCACTGACATGAATGGGGTGATAAATCTGAATAAGCGCAAGATGATTTTTGAGAAAAATTCTTTGCGTGTAGTCGTACCTTTGGACCTTGCAGAAGGATCAAGCTACACAGAGCCAGTGCGTGACTATAAAAGCGACGATGACTTAGACTGCATCTACAAGATAACTGCGCAAGAGAAAGACTGGGTAAATCCCACCTTGGATGGACGAACCTCATTGGAGTGTGAAAGCTCCTATATGTTGGATTTGGATGAAGAGATAGAGCGATGGCAGAACCAGTTACACGAGGCAACCACGTTGAACTGCAACATGATCACAACATCACTGCGCTACGTATCAACGAAAGTAAGGGATCTTCCTACATATGATGGGTTAAGTGAGGTAGATTCCTTCCTGAATATATTTGAAAGAGAGGTGCTGAAACAACAACATTTCGAGGCTTTGAAATGGGTACTACATGCTACGCCCGCGAGGTGGTGCGGTACACACCAAGGAAGCTTTGAGGACTAGCACGAATGTAGGAGAATGATGCACATGAATTTTGGGAAGCCTCAGGTGCGTCTAAAAGACAAGTATGACGGACAGAATGATCTGCGTGTGCATCTATCCAGATGAGTACAAACATATGCTAAAAAACCTGTGCGGATGCACATGGACTTCGCATTCAGGAACACGGTCAATAAGCAGGTGTTGGTGAGGAAATTGCATGAATGGTCCCTCCAGTTAGGACAACGGAGTGTGGAAAGAGTGAGTGCATAGAAGGCTACATGCAGAAGCCTTTAATGAAGTGTGCGAAACACTGAACAATGTATATAATGCCCAGTGGAGTGAGTGGGGCCTGCGCATACCAGTAGTTCTATGGGCTTATAGGACAACGTGTAAGAAACTAATAGGGCGGACACCTTCTAGGTTGGCCTATGGAACAAACACTGTAGTTCCAATCGAGTACAATATGCCTAGTCTACGCATAGCAGCGCCAATTGATATGACGGCTCGCGGAGCCTTGGAAGAAGGGATTGCATAGCTGACCGAAGCACAACGCCTCAGACCTAAGGAAGAAATCCAACATGGTGATCTTAGGCTCAAAGAACTCATGAAAGAAAGGGTATGATTAAGGGAGAAAAGCATTCTGATAGAAGTGGAAGTTGAGAAGTACCAGTACCAGCTGACTAGGAGACGAAAAAATCTGTGCGAGATCTATCGATTGAGAGTCCCTCGCAAAAAACACACTTTTTAGCCTGTGATCTGCACTTGAGAGTGCACTATTTGGCCAAGAAAATACGTTTTCCATTGTTCCAAGTCAATACCTCCCCCTGATCTGCACTCCAGAGCACACTATTTGGCCCAAAAACTATGTTTTTAACTGTTCCAAGTCAATACCTGTGTTTTGGTATTTTTTTCCAAAAATTTTTCAGAATTGCCGAGAGTGTTGTCTGCAGAGAGGGTTGGGTACTTCACATCTATTTTTAGCCTCCCCTAGGCATATATAAACTTAATTTATCTATTTGAGGAAGGAAAAAATCCCCTAGGGTTTAGAGTACACCTCCACATTGTTAGGAAGATATTTGTCGAGTGAGGAGTCTAGGGTTTCAACATTTTCAATGACTGATTTTCAGAGTCTGATCCATTACTTTTCAAAAATTTTGGGTGGGTTTCTTTTTCCTCTTCTCCATTTGAATTTTGGGTTTTACTTTCCCCCTTAGGATCCCCTTGATCATCCTAGGTTTTAGAGCTTCACTCCTATCCTTTGCAACAATTTTCACCTCTAATTTTGTTTGTTTGTCTGCACCATTTACAATAGATTAGTGCCTCTAGATCTCAATCCCTTGACATTATATATTTTAAGCCTTTTTATATGTATTTGAGTAGATTTTCTTCCCTCTCTTGCTTAGGTTATTTCTAGCCATTGTGGTGGGTTCTTGTGTGCTTAATTAGCTGTTTATTTTCTATCATTTTCAGATTTATTTACAATATTTCAGCACTTTATTTTCAGCAACACATGACATCATAAAACATTCTCAATTAACTCATCCACTTGACACATTATTTTCACACATTCACACCATAAGAAAACATGAGCTTGGTGAACACTACCAATCCAAGACTTTAAACACTACACCTTAATAATTCAACACACATAGATTAAGCCCATTTGGGCACTAGGGCCAAACAATATTTGTAATGTAGGTGTAGGACTGATGGGATAGGCTTCCAATAACACCCATCGATCACTTTCATTGAGACATATAAGTTAAAAAATTAGGGATCTTAAAATCCTTCACCATACCATGGTCCAAAGCCGGAGTGCATCAAAAACCTGATTAAGAGGGGATTAGGCAAGGTGATTGTGCGAATGGTTCTCCTTGGGGCTACCTAATCCATGGCAGTGAATCTCATGCATTGGATGAATACCAAGAAGCTTAAGACTCAACAACCACTGTGGGACGAAGGTAACCATAGTGCCCAATCTTAGGAAAACCCTCTAATGGAATAGCTGTGGGAAGCAGGTGGTTATCTACCCCACCTTTTTTCTGGACAACTCGACTTGTAGGGATCAGATTCCATCAATAAAGAAGTTCTTTGGAAGGCAATATGAAATAGTAGATCTAAGATTGTTTGATGATTTAGATCACCTATAGGCTAGAGGCATTTTTCTTTTGATAGGACGTGCTTTATTGTATTAGAGTAACATCATTAATATAGTTAGTTTACACTTGGCCTCATTGCACTAGGTGTTTTCTTGCTATTTGTTGCTCTTTTTATTCCTATCATCACCCTTATGTTCTTAGGTCATTATTGTCTTGACATCATTGTGCCCCCTAGGCATTTGTCGTGGAGACTTCAAGGTATTCACTCCTAGTTCCTGTTAGGACATATTACTCCTCCTCGTCGAGTTAGAGTGCATCCTCCCAATCCTTCATCAAGTCATCATTACGATTTTGATTCTATTGATTCATCCAGTTCCTCCTTTGATGTTATGAAACCAACTCACGAAAAGATAGAAAAGATAGATCAACACCTCAGAAATAAGCCTCTTCAAGGGGGAAATCTCCTTTACATTACAAAAATGAACAATTCTTGGATGATAAAAATGACAAGATCTCCTTTCTATATATAGGAGTCTAATGGGTCATAATATAATCAGAGCTGACATAAAAATAATAATCTAAGGGAACAATAATAACAATAGTGGGCTTCTATGGGGCACAATAATAACAATATGGGGACTACATGGGCACAACAATATAATAAGGGGATTGTATTAATAACAATAAGGGGTTAAACTAGTAGTATAGGGACCTAACATGCCCCTGTCATTCAAAAAATGTTGTCCTTAACACTTGAGTAGCTCTGGATGCTTTTGTATAAAATTATCATCCTTCCATGTGGAATATTTAGCGGGTAAGTTCTTCCACTTGATGAGATACTCTAAAATTAGTCGATTTTGTAGCTGTTGATTTCTCGGTTTTGTGACTGCTTCAGGTTCCATTATTGTTTTTCCTTCCTTGTCAAGTTCTGGCAGTATTATTTGAACTAGGGTCTTCTTCAACTTTTGAATGAGTTCGCACCGTGCTTCATCATTCTTCCATTCATTCCTTGCTTCGTTTATTGAATTTGGTTGGATAATTATACCAACCTCTAGCATTTCTGCAACCATATATTCAATTTCACTCCTTTGGGCATATGGATATCTGTAAGGCCTGATGTTTGGAGGAACACATCCTGGAATCAAATGAATAGCATGATCATGATCATGATTACATCGCAGGCCTTTGGGAGTCTCAAATACCTTGGAATGATTATTCAAGACTTTTTGGAGATATGGAGAAATATATGATTTCAATGTGGGAACCTCTAGTGAACATAACTGTGCAATTACGCCTCTTTGTTATTTCTTTAGAAGCTTTGTCATTCCGTTAGAGTTGATTATGTTTCCCGGTTTCCATGTGATACCCCTTAATTCAACTTCCTTTTTTCTGAAGAAAATTTCATGAAAAGTTCTTGAAAATTAAAAGCTATTGTACCCAAGGGTTGTAGCCATTGGACTGCTAGTACAACATCTGCACCACCCATTGGAATGGAAAAAATTGGGCTATTTAATACATATTATCCCATGGATAGCTTGATATTATGGAATTTTCTAGAGAAATTTATGGTTCCTCCATTTGCAACCATCACTTGACACTTTGGTGCTGGATATAGGAAGCAATTTAATTCCTTGGGTATATTACAATCAATAAAATTATGGGTACTACTCGAATCAATCAACACTATTACCTTTTTCTTCTTTATATGCCCTTATAGCTTAAGAGTTTGAGGAGTGGTAATTCTAGCCAATGCATTACAATATATGGCCAAATTCATTTCTTCTTTCTCTGGGGTTGCTTCCTAGTGAGTATCCTTTTCTTTTGACATTTCTTGATCCTTTTCTTCTTGATATTTCACTACTTCAACCTCCTTCTTCTTGATATGTCCTTTTATCTTGAGAGTTTGAGGAGTGGTAATTCCTGCCAATGCAGTGGAAGATATGGTTAGATTAATTTGTTCTTTCTCTAGGGTTGGTTCCCTTTGTATATCTTTTTCTTTTGAAGTTTCTTGATTATTTTCTTCCTCCTCTTCACAATCTATGTAAAATAGTTTCTTCTCAGCACACTTATGACCTTTAATGTATTTGCTATCACAATTATAAAAAAGTCCTTTTGTTCTTTTTTCTTCCAATTGTTGTGGTGTCAACCTTGTAGTTTGTGGAAGGCTAGGAGAAACAACACTTCCGTCTTTATAGTTGTGAGGGGTAGACTTCCTTGTTTCCATAATTTTGTTTTCCACTTTTCTTGCCAACCTATATTCCTTCTCTAATGAATTAGGCTCCCAAAGACAAACCTCTTGTTGAAAAGTCCCTATGGACATCAATCCTCTGCTTCTCTGGAATATAATTTTCCCTTATATTCAATTTTTGAAATTCCTCAATGTGCTCCATCATTGAACCCTTTTGTTTGATATTTATCAATTGGCTAAAAAAGTTTTGCTTTTTGTATCCTTATAATGTGCTATCATTTTATTCGTAAAAATAGCCCAAGTGACAATTTGTTTATGAGAGCAAAGCCATCGATACCATACAAACTGATTTGGTTCCAAATATAAAGTTGCAATGCATACCTTTTGTGCTTTTTTCACATTATGGAGATTGAAAAATTGGACCATCTGTAGTATCCATGTTTCGGGATCCTTGCCATCAAACTTACTCATATCGATCTTTGGAACATGGTGGTTCTTTGATCCAACATTAGACTAGTGAATTCATGATTAACATTTATGTTTTTCTCATCATGAGTTTTCTTTACTACCCTTTCGCCCTTAGTAAGCATTTCTTGTAGAAACTTTGTTAAATCTGTCTTCAAATCGTCCATCTTATCTTCCACACCATCTATCTTAGCTTCCATGTCATCCATTTGAACTTCCACGTCATTCATCTTAGCTTCTATGCCTTTCTTTAAACCATCCATATTAGCTTCCATGCCTTTCTTTAAACCATCCATCTTAGCTTCTACGTCTTTCTTTATACCACCCATATTAGATTCTGTTACTTTTTGTGCAAGCGAAATTTGTTGCACTTGGTCTTGCAATTTTGATATATCATGTTGCATTTCTTCCTCTTCTTCATGAGTCATGCTAGAGCTTTCAGATTTCTTATCAGGTGTTTCCATTTTCTTTCTTTGGGGCATCGATTACTAATAATAATGCTTCACTATTCCCTTTGAATTCCTTCAAACTAATTTTTCAAGCCAATATTATGCTAAAATTTAAAAAAAATTACACACCTTTTTTTTCACTTTGTAGGAGCTTGATATTGAATCTGATGTATTTCTCTAATTTTGGATCTCCAAGGTTTGACATTGCTTCTTGTGGTAACCCTCTGAGTAATATTTCTAACTCCGCAATTTTGATCAAGATTGGATTCTCCAATGAAGAGTTATGCCAAATCTCCCATGATTACCTGAGTATAGACTTGTTCAGTAGAGTGAACTTGTATGACGTGCTGCAGGTCACTGTTTCTACCTTAGGTTCTGAAAATGGTACCCAAAATACTATTGTCCACTCTCTTTCTGCAAATTCTTATGAAAATTCAATTTGATGCTCAGAGATAAATTTATGATCAATTTCCCAAGGTGACCTATTTGGAATGTAATGAAACCATCTCACAAAAAGATAGAAAAAATAGATCAACACCTTAGAAATAAGCCTCTTCGAGGGGGAAACTTCATTTACATTACACAAATGAATAATCCTTGGATGATAAAAATGAAAAGATCCCCTTTCTATATATAGGAGTCCAAGGGGTCATAATATAATCAGAGCCGACATAACAATAATAATCTAAGGGCACAATAATAACAATAGTGGCCTTCTATGGAGCACAATAATAACAATATGGGGATTACATGGGCACAACAATATAATAAGGGGGTTGTACTAATAACAATAAGGGGTTACACTAGTAGTATAGGGACCTAACATTTGATTTCATGTCTTCTTGCCACCATGTCAGGTACCAACGTGGGTGCGAGAAACTAGTGTGGTAACCTAGGTACCAACTAGGGTACTCCCGCCAATGAAACCCCCACCATTTTGGTCACTCCTACTCCATTGCTTCCTTTTATGGATGGTTTGAGTCTCCCCGATTTTAGCTAGCTCATCAACAATCCTCTTCTCCATGATCCCACTTGGCCAGCTATGCCTACAAAAATCCCTTTAGACATCCCAAAGTTTGAAGGTAATCCTGGAGAATATGCCACTAATTATGTTCACTCATTCCACATATGGTGTTCATAAAATTCCATTACTGAAGACTCCATCTGTCTTTGTTTGTTCCAATGCATGCTCACTCTCACTAGAGCTACTGCTAAGTGGTAAGTTGACCAACCTAGAGCCACTCATTCCACTTTTATGACTCTTGCCAAATATTTTCTTTCCTATTTCCAGTTACCTCTCTATTATGACACTAGTACCGAACTATTGACTTATTTTCATCAAAATTATGCCACCCGCCTTTCTGACCATGTTCAGGAATGGCGTAGAAGGAAGAGCATCTGTATAGCTTCTCAATTCAAAGAGTGCATCTATATGGATTGGTTCCCTAGATCAGTTTTGGCCCCCATAGCTAAATATGTTGTGTCGCACTTCCCCCAGTCTAAGGAAGATGTGCTTCAAGTAGCCTTAAATTTGATTTGATCTACACCCAATCAGGTTATGTCTACACTGTCTTCCCTGATTTGCCTCAGCCTAGTGCTGTTAATGCATTGGGGGAATCTCACGCCACATATGGCATAGTTGGAACCATTTCACACCCTTAACCATATGCTCCACCTCCAACTAGTCATGGTCCACCTTAGGGAGGGGTCAGTTCGTCTTACAATTATCCCTCTTCCAATCCTCCACAGTCAACTCTTATCCAGGCTCCAACATGCCATATGCATATCCCCATTCACATCCATATATTCCAGGGCTAGTTGCTGCACCACCTGTTTATCCCAATGTTTCCCCTTCTCCTTATTATCCATATTCACCGCCCATCACTCTGGCACTAGTGCCCCAACTCCCCATGCCTGCTCCCCCTCTGCCACAAAAGCCACCTCCTTGACAATGCCAAGTGTATGCTTAGCATAGTGCACCCAATCACCCCAACCCCAAGAAAAGGAACAAGGGGAAGGGTAATCAGAACCAGCAATCTCAAGGTAATCATGGCAACTAGAGTCCTCCACCCAATGCACCTCAGGGTCCTCAACCTAACCCCGTAACCGAGCAATAGGGCAGACAACCCAAGAAAAACAAGGCTCTTCACAAGAACAAATATTGTGCCTGTTGTGGTGTATATGGTCATTATACGAATGAGTGTCCTCTTTTACCTTAGATGCATCAAGTATGGGATTCTCAAGCAACTGCTTCTCGAGGATCTCAGTCCACTGCTCCTCCTCCACTTCTTGCTTCATGTCAACCGACAGTGCTTACCAATCCTTTTCCTCTCCAAGGATACATAGTTACCCAACCTACACTAGGTCAGGCAGCTCCGCCATCTCCACCATCTGGTCACCATGATTATCATATTATTATGATGAATTCTGATGAGGTCAATACCAAGGAATAAACTAATGTGGCATATTGTGATGGTTGTTCAGTAAGTGCGGGAGCTATGGGTTGGGGGAATGGAGTCGGTGGCTCAGGAGCCTCCAGAGGATAGTGATTAGGCATAGAGACATGTAGGTCCTGATTTTTGTTTTATGATAACATGCGAATCAACATGCTTGATGTATTTAGAGTAGTGGAATGAAAACATTGTATGATGATACATATTTATGATTATGCATCTTTTTTTGATGATTATGGTTCACCATTTGTTTATGGATGTCTTCTCACATGTGATAAATGCCAATTTAGAATTTTATTTGCAATGGTACCTACATAGTGATTGTGGGCTCTAGGAACAAACATACAATCACTATGGTACCTTTTGTGTGTGGGTTCAAACGTTGTTTTGAAGAAACCTCTCTACTCATAGTGTTGACAAAATAGTGAAAAGAAATGATGAATCTCCCATTGGGAAACTAGGCCAAACTAGTTATTAGCATAGTAGAAGGTCAATTCAAATTCTAAATGAAACTGGATGGGTTTTCAATACAAGAAACCATAATGACCTTATTCTAAAATCTGATATGTAGGTAAAACTAGAGATGAATATAGATCTAATAAGAATCCATATCTAAGAGCATGAAGTTAAGGGAAAACATGTGTATCCTTTGCACCTTGAGTAGATAAAATATATATTGGGTTGTCCTTTAAGAATAATGTTTATCATGAGATTAGAACCCCGCCATATTTTTCTTCCAAACATGAATAGAGGGTAACTAAAATATGACTCTATTTCCCTAAATTCTCCATTTAGTTCTTAAGCTCAAGGCATTCCAATTCTTCAAGAAGAAGAACATGGGAAAAAATTTATTTTGTAAGAAACTAAATCTCAATGGTCCTGAAACATTTGGTTTCTCTTATGCACTTGGTTCCTAGATCCAAAATAAATTCGTTAACTAATAGACTGACATACTTATCCACTCCATATATGTGTTCCATTTTGACATATTGATTCATGGCTTTGATCTTCTTCTTAATAGTAGACGAGAATGACCCCTAGAAGGTGCCTGCGAAAGTGAAAAAAATAGTATCCACTTTGTTTTGATGGAAACATGATTTTCCAGACTAAGTAGAGTGAGGATCCATTGCAACTAGAGTTAACAACACACTTTAAAAAAGTGACCGCAAACAAAGCTTTGGACCAAATGAGAATTAGTATAAATGTGCATAATGATTGGTGGAATTGTCAACATTATTACGAGAATGCTACATGGGATCCAAAGCCCCAGGACATGTTGCATTCATGAAATTTTTTTACAACATAATTAATGTGGAGTCCAACTACATAATTTAAACAAATTTACTTCAACAAAGGCCCCTCCCTGTGATGATCCTTGTTAGATCTATGAATTTCCTTCTCCAAATGCACATGTAGTGAGACGTCAACTTACTAGCATGTGGCAGGTGACAAGATAGAGCTACTACATATAGATGCAACCTATCCATTTGTATCGTCTATCATTGGATATGAGGATAAACTATTGCAACTTGATAATATCATGTATTAATCAATATTTTTGAATTTAAAATTATTAATATATGTGAATGAACTTTAAAAATTGGTAAAAATATCAAAATATCATTATTTTGATAAATAATATTGAAAATCAATTTTTAACATTACTTTTTAATGTCTAATAACAAGCAAAACTAATTTAATACTACATACAAGATGCAAATAAATTTATAAATTATATTTTCAAATAGCTTTAATTTGTCAAAATTAATCAAGCCACTATAGGAAAATAATTTATCTATTCAATTTAAAAGAGAGAATTTTATTTCATATTCATATTAAAAATATACAAAGTTCATAGAGTCATAGAGACTTACCACATGGGAAATGAATCCCTTCACAAAGTCCCAAAAAAGCTTCCTGCACAGGAAACCAACATATTCTAAGGGTCCAAAAATACATAGCTAACAGTAATAGTAAAAAATCTTAGTAATATCTATGATGTACGAAAGAGGATAGTAATAAACTTTTAAGGCCACCATATAAAGTTAGGCCATACCTATTGCCCTATATAGTAGTAATAAAAACAGATGAAATCTAAACAAGATAATGCTAAAAACCAATAAAAGGAGGATTGTACTCGAGAGGAGGTCCTAAAGTTATCTCGTCCTTGTATTGACCAAGCTTTTGATAGCTTTGTGTTCAAGATAAAATGGACGAAAGTGGGAGAATATCCTATGAAATTAGGATTGGATTTTCCTTGGAGCCCTTTGACCTCATCAAGCCTACATGATCATCTACATTTTCGACCTCCTCTACTTCCACATTTAAAAAAGATTTGTATAACTAAGTTGCCTTTAACAAAGGGCTAAAATTTACCCTAAAAAGGTGAGAGTTGTTGTTGAAGCTACGCAATCTAAGATTACTTTAAAGTTATGGTTCATGCTAACATAAATTTCATAGTATAGTACATTGCTACTAATATGAAGTACTATGTCTCCCTAGTCCTAGAATTTCTCAAGTCTTGGACCCAACTTTGAGCCTCCATTAGTATATGAGCCCTATCAATTCCCTTCCATAGTCATCGCACCTCCATATTGACCTCACATATGGAATCCTTACCCCATAGTGGGCATAAATATAAGAAGTGGTAGTGTGATCATACATATCCTATGCTACATGAGTCACATACTGCTACCCATAACCTTGAGTTCAAGTTGTGTCAGAAAATCAAAAAGGCAAAAAGGTTCTCTTATATTGGTAGTTACTTGTGATATTCTTGAAGTATCATTAACTTTCCTTATGTTCTAATTTTATCTTCTTTTCATAATAAATCATCAAATAAAAAACAAGAAGATCAATGACACCAGATGGGAACTCAGCCAGGGCTAAAACCCCTCTCTAGGGGAAAACACAATCAAACTCTTCCACTAATCAAATTGAGACAAATCAAGACCTTAGACTAAACCAAATACCTCCCTCCTCCACCAAGTTAGTATTCCAATATGGTTGTGAAAACTTTAGTAGTAGCTTATTTTATGGTAGCTTCAGCCCAACAACAATCCATAATTTTGGCCTCCAGCTTCAAAAATTTCGGCGCTATTGCAAATCTGAAATTTCAGCCTCCCCGACAACTTCATAATTCCACAAGTGTGAGTCAAAAGAGAGAGAAAATGGTCTCTAAAATTTTTAGCAAAGGTTTTTCTCCTTCTTCCTTAAATTCTGCACTCTCTTTTCTTCTGTAACAGTGGTAGATCAAACTTGATGTGAATGTGATCCAAATTAGATCGCATTGTTGCCTTTATATATTTGCCTCTTAATTAGGTGGACTTGGTGGAGGATACCTAAATGACCTAATTTATATAAAAATAAATTTCTTTCTTGATAGATAAATGCCAAGAAGGGCCTTTTACATGATGACAAGGACATGGACTATTGACATAAACCATAGAAGCCTACAATGGAGGCTTTGACCTAAAAATGATTGACCTATTGATGGTGCTAGAAATTCATCAACCAGGGGGTCTCTCTTATGTGAAGTCCCAATTAGACCTCACATTGTTTAGATTAGGAGCCCCATCTGGAATATCAGCTTGATTTCCATGTATTATTATAAATCTTCCTTGGCTCTAACTATCAGTAAGAGAGGAACATGTGGTGCCTTCGGAAAAAAAGAAGGAGTGCCTAGTGAGTGTTCAGTTGTAGATGTATAAAAGTTCTTCTACTGCAGAGGGAAATAATAAAGTGAGCCTCTAAGAGAGAGGGACCAAGAAGAGACACACGCAAACAACACGAATCTATCTAACATCCAATAGAATAGTCCACAAAAGATGCAACACTCATTACAATCAATCAATGAGAAAGATCTCTTTAACATCCTATGGAATAGTACATAAGGACCATTACAACACATTATCAATAAGATAAGTACTAAAATAAATTAAATAGTTCAACTACTTTAGCACACATGAAAGAAAACATGAAATACAAACATCCACAGAATAGTCTTACAAACATTCATAATCCATGCATGAAGAATGTGTCAACCATGAAGGTTTTTGTTATTAAGTAAAAGTCAGAAGACACATGTATACAATGAACATCATTAGCTCCAATAGTGGAGCATTGGATCCACTCCTTGCTCCTCAAAAGAACTAGTTTGTCTCTCTAATGCTTTGCGGGAGGAGCTAAGGTGAAAATTCATTTTCGCATGCAATGAGGGTCTATATATAACCAAGAGGTGATGCTTTAGCTTCCTTGTGACTCTTTGACTACCCTCATGTCTGTTTGACTTCCTGTGACTTTTCAAACTTACATGACTCTTCTTATTCTGAATGTGTCCTTTGGACTTCCACTTTACAATAAATTTCAAATAAGTTATTACATAATCCACGATAATGATGTGGCATATGAGGACTTGTGATAGGACATGAAATAAAACTAATGACATGAACTACATGATGATGTTATAGTGACAAGTTGTCCTTATTGATGATTCTTTATTTCTGTCTTCATTAAAATATGGTACATGTTCTTCTTCTTCCTCCTTCTTATGACTTGAAGATGGGGAGTCTTCCATGTGATCTTGTTAAGTTATGGTATGTTCTATGCTTATAACAGTTTACTTCTTTTCTTATTATATTCCACAGATTAGCAATCACATGTACATAAAGTAAAGTGCAGATAGAACATTAAACGATCGACAGAAACAAGCCAAGACAAGAGACACAAGATGTGGCGGCTAGCTAGGGACAATCCCCACAATGTGTGGGGAAACCCTTTGATCAAATCTTCTTTTATCTTCAATAATTCAGCGGAGAGAAATAGTACAATA